>BJFM01003555.1:0-14986 GCA_016586285.1 Arothron firmamentum | reverse complement strand
AACCAGAAATGGCCCCCATATTTCTGTCTCTCTCTTCTTTTTATCATTTAAGAGGTTTAATAAAAAATGTATAATTTTCCAAACACTTTTAAGATTCCATTCCCTAACTGCTTATATGATTCTGTGAGCTTTTATTTTTCTAAATTCAAGGGACATGCAAGGCATTAAATTGTGCTAACAAAAGCAGATTTATTACCTGTGGCTTTGTAGCTCCCTGTGGCAAAGAGTCCAGGCAGTTCTGACAGCAGATAGAAAGAGATCAGCACAAATAGAGAGGAGAAGACACACGCCCCAACTGCATATGCATGCAAACACATGCAGATGCACAAACCAAAAATACACACCCTCACAGCTCAATCTCACAAAATAACACACATGCAGGGTGAAAACCTTCCCTGTCATTATGGAAACTATGGTCAGCTGCTCAAATGTGCGGTTTATTTGAGGCAAAGCTCCAGCACCTAGGTCAGTTTCATTTGTTCTGACCATTCTGCCTGCTGTGTGTGTGTGTGTGTGTGTGTGTGTGTGTGTGTGTGTGTGTGTGTGTGTGTGTGTGTGTGTGTGTGTGTGTGTGTGTGTGTGTGTGTGTGTGTGTGTGTTTTGTTCTTTCTGAAATTAACGCTTTTCTGGATCATTGTGAGATGAGATCAGATTTTTTGTCTTCATTTTAAGGTGTGTTCAGTTCTGTACAGTTTCTGTGTCAAATATTGTTTCAAAAAATCTTAAAATAAAATAAAAATGTAAAAATATTATATATATTTGTAAACGATAGATAGATAGATAGATAGATAGATAGATAGATAGATAGATAGATAGATAGATAGATAGATAGATAGATAGATAGATAGATAGATAGATAGATAGATAGATGCTAATAGGTGATTGGTTACTGGTGACATCCGTCAACATTTCAATTTCCGGTTTCTCCGTTGCTAGGGAACAGCTAGCAGCTGCTAGCAGACGTTTAGCTGATACCTCAAATGAAACAGTTGACCGCTCTGCTACTCAGTACTGCTAAAGAATTACTAATGAACGTTTTACTTTGCATTTTAAGTTAAAACTCCTTTGTTAAAAACTGTCAAATAATGACCGCTATAAAGGACGGAGAGTACACGGCTACCATCTTCAAACTGGTAAGTGTTTACTCGTAAGTGAGCCTTGTGTTAGCTTATGCAGCTAACCGAGCGTCTTCTGAAGTCCCTTCAGAGAACTGAACCACGCTGATAAATTTAAATGTTTCCTCACATTGTCGTCGTCTCTTTACAAGTCTTTCTCTTTATGAGAAAGTTAGCATGAGTTGTGATTAATATAGCTGATGTTGTAGTAATATCGACCAGTGAAATTTGTTACAGTAATGACAACCTCAACCATTTAACATCTCGTTATCTTTTTAAGCATATGTAAGATTATGTGTTTGAAATAATACTTTAAAAGAATACAAAACCGCCCTCCACCTTATATAAAAGCAACTCAATTACTTTTTATGTCTTTTAGATTAAAGAATGCCAGTATGTGGACGCAATTCAGATTCTAACTGTACAACTTCAAAAACACCCAAAGGTATGTGTGATGTATATATATATATACAAAACAGAGTCAGTGTATTAAATATTGCGTCACATTTGGCTCAATGTACAGCTATAACCTCATAAAAGTCCTACAGATACTCACAATATTTACCCTCTGTCCATGTTCTCATCTGGGCTCCAGTCCAGGGCCGCATTGTCTCTGCTGGGTTACTGCTATTATCACATCCAGGATTTCAGTGCCTCTGCAGAATGCTACGAGCAGCTCACACAGCTGCATCCAGAGGTGGAGGACTACAAGGTGTATTATGCCCAGTCCCTGTACAAAGCTGGCGCTTATCCTGAGGCCACCAAGGCTTCCTTTGCTCTTGACAACACCAGCAGTCACACCAAGGTTCAATTACACTTGTCCACATATCACACACGCTACTGAACTTTTAGATTTTATCAAGAGAGAAACCTTTTTATCTCTGTCTGTCCGTCTCTCTGACAGATGCTCAAGCTTCAAGCCTGCATCAAATATTGTGAGGAGGATAATTCTGCTGCTAAGGTGTCCGTCCATCTCAATTTTCATTTGTCAGTTTGCTATTAAATTAGTTTTTGTGGTTGTAAGTTGTCTGCAGTTTGGTGTTTGTGTTCATGATTTTTCTAAGGGCCTTTGTATATATGTGTCTTTATACAGTCGCTGCTAGAGCAGCTTCCCCAAGATGACCCCGACTACATCTACAACATGGGCTGTTTGCTTTACCAGGATGGCAAGTACGAGGAGGCCTGCAAGAAGTTCACCTCTGCCATGCAAGTGTTGGGATATGTGCCAGGTACTTGTCCGTGAATGTCCTTCCTGCACTATGGTTGCTATGCTCTTTATTGTATTTTTATGTCTCTATTGGGCATAAATTCATGTGGCGTTCACGAAACTGATGAGCAAACTGTCTGTGTTCCGTTAGCGTTGTCCTACAACATCGCCTTATGCCAGTACAGCCTGAAAATGTACCCGCAGGCCCTAAAACACATCGAAGACATCAAAAACCGAGGAATCAAGGAACATCCAGGTCAGAACTCCTGCGTGAAGTGTGCATGTTCTTTTTTTTCCCACCTGGCTAATGGTGGTTACCTGTGTTTCTTTTTTACGTGCTAGAACTGAGCGTGGGGATGACTTCAGAGGGAGTCGATTTCCACAGTGTGGGCAACACGCTGGAGCTGCAGCAGACAGCTCTCATCGAAGCCTTGAACCTTAAAGCTGCCATTGAATATCAGCTGAAGAACGGTCAGACTGTAACCCAGTGTCTCTGAGATCCCCAAACACTAAACTAAAAAAGGAAACAGGCCACACAGAGGGCATGACTATTATGTGTTATTTCTTAGCCCATGAATGTGAACGGTCTGTTGTGTGTTGGGTCAATCCCAGTAATGGGAATTCAGGCTGCCTGATCTCAATGTTAAGAAAAGCTACTTTTTTGGGTCATTTCGTAATAAAACTCTGGCTGTCTTTGTCTGTTCTTGCAGTGAAATCAGCTCAGGAGGCTTTGACAGACATGCCACCCAGATCCGAGCAAGTACGTACCCATTCACCTCTCCCTCTGGTGTGTGTGTGTGTGTGAGTGTGAGTGTTTGTGTTTGTGCTGGTGGCTGGCTTCTCTTCATCTCCACACTGTCTGTACCTGCCCTGCAAACCACCTGGAGAAAAAAGCAATTAATAGAATATTAGGGTGGGGATGATGGTGTAAAGGCTCACATGGAGGTAATGGTACAGGTCTTTTTAGAACGTAGTGGTTGACATCTGCGCTCTGTTCTGTTCTGGTCCAGTTTCGTCTCTGCCATTGAGACTGCAGTGTGTTTGAGAGGTGTGTGACTAGCGCCTCCTGCAGGATTTCAAAAGTTTCTGCTAATAAAAACATGCGTGTGTCTATCCTGCAGTTTTTGTGTGCCCGGTTAAAATCCCATTGATTAAAAATTGCATGTTTAGGAGCTGGATCCAGTGACTCTCCACAACCAGGCTCTGCTGAACATGGACACAAAGCCATCAGAGGGTTTTGAGAAGCTGGCCTTCCTGCTGCAGCAGCCGTCCTTCCCTCCTGTCACCTTTGCAAACTTGTTGTTGCTCTACTGCAAATATGAGGTACGACGTCTCCACCCTCTCTGTACCATCATTACTGCTGTAGGCATCACTGCACTCTCAGTTTGTCCTAGACGACAAAGGAGCAGCATTTGGCTCCAGTGGTGGAAACACTCTTTTACTAAAAAGGCATTTTTGTCACAGTTGGGTTTAATCTCTTTCTTTCTTTCTCCTCCCGTCAGTACTTTGACCTGGCTGCTGACGTCCTGGCTGAGAATGCACATCTTACCTATAAATTTCTCACACCGGTAAGATGTTGCCAGGACTGAATGAAGGACATGACATGAAAGGGACATGTGGCTGCACCGTCTCTCTGTTAGGGTCCAACCTGACTTATCTTTTCTTTTTATTCCAGTATATCTATGAGTTTCTGGACGCCTTGTTGATGAGTCAGACAACCCCAGAGGAGGTACTGTGACGTTCAAAGACGTCCTTTTAATCACCGTTATTATTAAATGTGCTTGTGGAATTGATTAATGTTGGTGCAGAGGATGAGCAATGCTGCATATTTCTGATTGGAGCGCTACAGTGTTTGAGTCTCTCTAATGCATCCCCCTCTCTCAAATAAGTAATTATATTTGTACTTCATCAACTGGAGACAGAATTAACAAATAATGTTTATTTTCTTGTTAAGTGGTGTTCAAACTGGTTTGCTGGTTTGTGTTTCAGGCTTTTAGGAAGCTCGACGACATGTGCGGCAAACTGACAGAGCAGCTACGCAAGCTGGCGAAGCAGGTCCGTCTCTTCTGCTGTCCGCTTCAGACGTCCTTGTTTTGTCTGGGTTTCTGTTTTCTGTGAGCTGTGCTCCATCCATGCAGTCAGTTCCTCAGCTGAGCCACTTAAGGGACCTCTGAGTTAATAGGAAATGAAGTTAGGCTGATTGATTCTACCTCTTCTGTCTCAGGTCCAAATGCAGACCCGAGATGAGGAAGCGCAGAAGAAAGCTGTGCAGGAATACAACCAAATGTTGGAGAAGTGAGCACACACGAACATGGCATAAAATAGGAAAGATGATATTTGTTTTAAAAGAACAATCCCGGGAAAAAACTAACGCCCAGTCCGTTCTGTGATACTGGTCTGGATCTACCCCAGGTATATTGTGGTCCTCATGGCCCAGGCCAAAATCTACTGGAACCGGGAGAACTACCAGATGGTGGAGAAGATTTTCCACAAGTCGTTGGAGGTCTGGTGTGAGGACGACACCTTGAGGCTGAACATCGCTCACGTGCTGTTCATGCAGAACAAGTACAAGAAGGCCATCAGCTTCTACGAGCCCATCGTCAAGAAACACTACGATAACGTGAGTGTCGGGGTGGCTGCGTCAGGGTGATCTTCAGACCTGGAAAGAATTAAACCCCAGTGTCGTTTTAGCAGCCTGAGCTCAGGTCCTGGTGCTGACAGTCCGCCTGTGTGTTCAGGTGGAGCAGTGTAGTATTCAGGAGTGTCCTTGCAGGAACAAACCCTCGGTAAAACCCAGAACCACCACAGTTTCTCTGCTGTGCTGCTCGCATGTTTTACAGCTTTTCTTCTGTCTCCACACTCCTTTGGGGGTTTTTTATGATATTTTTCTGTGTTTGTTTGCAGTGGTGTTGTGGACATTTTGGCATCAAAAAATTCTTCACTGCACTTCTTTGTCATTTTTTTTATACATGCAGTTTTATTCCTGTGTGTGTGTGTTTCTGTTTTCCTGTAGATTCTTAATGTGAGCGCTGTGGTCCTGGCTAACCTCTGTGTTTCTCACATCATGACCAGCAACAACGCGCAGGTAAGCCGTTGGACTGCCAGCACAAGAATCCTTTTTGGTTTTATGATCATTCCTCACAACATCCTGATGATCCAGGCTGAGGAGCTGATGAAGAAGATTGAGAAAGAGGAGGAGCAGATCTCCAATGATGACCCCAACAAGAAGGTGTTCCACCACTGCATCGTGAATCTGGTCATTGGGTGAGTCCCGACCAGAGAAACTGAGTCTTGGACCAAGTTGTTTCCCACAACTTCAGTTAGGTTGGAACATAAACAGGGCAGCTTAAGCAAATGTTTGTTCATAAGTTTAAGATATTTAAGTGCTTTAAATGAGAAAAACATTGGCTGCATATAAAAAAATTCCCCTGTGATGTATCAATGTCTTTTTAGGACACTGTACTGTGCCAAGGGGAACTATGAGTTTGGCATCTCTCGTGTTATAAAGAGCCTGGAGCCTTACAACAACAAGGTCAGACTGTTATTTGTTTTCTTTTACTGCACTGACTCACAAAGGACAGCTCACATTCCTGAAAACTTTGATCAATGCAAACAGATTTGACTAGTTTGAGGGAATATAATGTTCTAGCATGTGTGGTATGCATAGGTAATAAACTGTTTATTTATTTCACATCATCTTTTCTGTGTAGTTGGGGACGGACACGTGGTTTTATGCCAAGCACTGTTTTCTCTCTCTGTTGGAGAACATGGCCAAACACATGGTCGTGCCAGTGGACTCTGTGATAAAGGAGTGTATTCAGTTTCTGGAGCAATGCGAGGGTGAGCCGCTGTCACACTCACGGACCTAAGCATGAAATCCGTTTTCTTTATGATCTCCAGAGGATGAAAACTGGTCCCATGACTCCTGTTCCACTTTCATTCTCATCGTTTATGACCCTTTAACGTTCTCTCTACTGCCCCCTTGTGGGAAATGGTTTTTTTAGCATTTTGTTATACATCTGCGTTTCTGCCACTAGGTGGCACTATTATGACTTTGCCTTCGTTTACTCCTTGCTAACAAGAGCAATAACTAATTTTTACAACTCTTTTGGATTTCAGTGTTTGGTAAGACGATTCCAGCGCTCATCGAGCATCCTCTGGAGGAGAGTCACATTCACATAGGCAAGAACACTGTCGCCTACGAGGCTCGCAAACTTCTGTCCCTTATCTACGAGGTAACCTGCTGGAAAGAGTGACATCATTACTGCCACCGTGACACCACCAACTGAAAGAAGAAGCTGGTATTTTGTTCTGTTCAATGAGAACACAGACTCATAAGATTAAAAAATGTTTTATTGTTTTATAATGTCACATGGGAGTTTATATGAATATATTCCCAGTTCATAGGTACTGTATGTCCTCTTGGTAAGCCGCCTTCTGTTACTTTCACTTTTGTATTCAGCAGACTTAATGTAAATTTTCAACAAAATAAATATTTTATTTTAGTAATGAGAAATAATCCGTTATTCTTTTATGTTACTATGAACTTATTTAGGCTTTCAATCAGAGATGCTCATCAGGCTTTTGATAACTAATGTGTGATATTAAGCATTTTTACAGCTGTGTTCTGCAGAGAAGACCTGCCTCACATTCTGGTAGTGCACATCATCTAAGCTAACTGTTGTGGAAACTACATTCGAACTTTAAAAAGCTTCTTTAAGAGATGAATGAATGAAGAGATTAATGTGTGACACTAGATCTTGATGTTTTCTAAAGTTATTGCACCATCTCTACCTGCCCACCTAAACATCTGGAGGGGGTCTTGTTTGGTATTCAGGGGAGCGGCCTCTTCGTTATGTCCTGCTCTGTCAGGTAGAAGCCCAGGTATCCTCCCAGAGCACCAACAGCGACTGACGTGGTGTGACTGGAGCAGCCGTCTGCAGGGCAAAGCTGTTGCTGCAGATCATTTCTTTTGTCTGAGGAAGGATTTGTTTGTACAAGAAAAGCTGACCTGGAAGTACTTTCTCCCTCCTCTTCACTCGGCTGTGAGGAGCGTGTGGCTGCTCCAGCAGCTTCTCTACGCTCATCAGAGACGTGAGGTCTGAGGAAATGTCACAAAACCGGAGCTTTTTTTTGTGCACTTTGAAACAGGCGTGTTATCAGGCAGGGTAGTGGGATGTCTGATCTGAAACTGCCCCTGTGATGTGAGAGGACAGCAGCGACATGCTTGAAGGGGTTTGGATGTGATGATCTCTTGGCTGTCACACACTCACCATCTTGCACAAAGCAGCCTAAGTCCTTGTCCTGCCGCCTGATGATCCACTGCAGCCACTCAGGTTTGTAGAAGTCGGAGAAACCGGCCAGTCCACAAAAGAAGACTGGACAAACAGCAAAGGAGTCACTGGCCGCAGCCCTTCTACACTTCAGGTAAGGTTGGGTAGCTTTTTCTTTCCGTGTCACTTTTGACAATTTAACAGACGCTCACTGTTTTCCATGAAAAGGTCAATCCTGGTCTCTTTCAAACTCTCTGTAAAGATGTCCTGGTTGATCTTCATCATGTTGGAGCAGAAGATCCGTTCGTAGCCACGTACAGTCATGTTGGCTTGAGAAGCTGGTGCATATCCCTTTAGCATGTTGGTGCATCCTTTCTGTTGGGGAAAATCAGAACCAATCATCAGCTCAGAGGGTCCGCCTCTTGTCAAACTAACAACTACACTTTAGTTGTATGTGAAAGGTGCATTTTATCCTGATATTGTGATTTAACTTCTTGCTTGATGCTGTCGGTTCTTTATCTCACCATTTTCCCAACCATGAAGTAGAGCTGCTGGTGGGACAGGGAGTAGTCTTGACAACCAAAGTGAGTCACGATGTCCAGACAGGACTTGGTGGAAATACAGGGGGTCCCATTGACCTTCCTGCAGACACACACAGACACAGCTCCTGTTTCAGTGTAAAACAATCATAAAATGTCACAAAGAGGCAGTGAGTGAGGGTTGTCTCACTAACCAGCGGCATAAAATCGAAAATAAAAATTTGAAACTTGAGATTCCAGTTGCAATGTGCAACCTCACCACTAGACGATGGCGTGTGTGTAACCGTACCAGGTTCCGAGTAGCAAAGACATGCACTTATCTCCGCTTTGCTCGTCGAAGCAATCTGATTTACTGGTGATGGAATAGACGAGACTAGCATCTGTGGAGGTCCACTCATGAGGAATCGCCCAGAAACGCCATGACAGCAGAGGCTCGAACTCTGAATGAGACAGCGGGGACGGACAGGTGGTGAGAGTCATGTAGGATAACGGCTACCAAAGAAATTGTGTTATCTATGAATACATTTTGGGCTGTCAGACACAGAGATATCACAGGTTTGGATTAAAGTCATCTTTCTTACCTCTGAAGTACGGCAGGTCGCTTTGCTTGACTGCAGCGGTGGCCTTGACGACGCTTCGGTCCAGGCGTCTGGTTAAAGCCACTGTGGAGGCTCTCTGAGCCCAGCTGACTGGGTCGCTGTGAGGCCAGTTCTGAACTGCATCCTTCAGGACAGCTGAGACACAGAAGAATCAGGGTTGGTGAGAGAAGCTTCCACCACTGCCTGTTGTTGGCTTTGTGGTCAACAGAAGAGCATATGGCTGACAGCTCTCCTCTGGGAGGAGTTTGAGCCCGGCCAGATGGGAGAAGACCAGGAGTTGGACCCAGGACACTCTGGAGAAATTAGAGGTAAACTGAGAGGCTTTAATGGATTTCCATGCAAACTTTCTATAACAAAACAAGTAAAGTGGTATTTAACAATAATGTACGTTAATGAAGGTTTATCCTGATCCCTCCATCCATAAACAAGCACTAATAGTGTTGTTGTTCACGCTTATGCAGCAGAAATGACGCGACCCCTCCCGTTTCTTATCCCTGGAACTGTTTACCAACCCTGCAGCATGATGTAGCCGACCAGCCCGTCCAGGTTCAGCTGCTCCCGCTCCCGCTCCAGGAAGGACACGGCCGCGGTGAGGCTGCCCAGGATGTCATCGATCACCTCCGCTCGCGTCCCGAACGCTGCAGCAAACAGCAGCAGCGCCGCGGCCGCCCGGTGCCCCGCTGCCCGCATGTTCTCCACCAGACGACGGCAGCGCACTGGAGGAGGACGAGGAGGACGAGGAGGACGAAGTGGATGAGGAGGGGAGGGAGGGGAGGAGGGACAGGACAAAGGGGAGGAGGGCGATGGAGAAGGGAGGAGGAGGAGGAGGTGCAGGAGCAGGACCAGGGAGAAGGACTCTCCGGTGCAATTGTGGACCGTAAAGCCACTTCGATCCGACACCAAATAAACCAAATAATCACGGGGCCACTACACTAGATCTTGATGTTTTCTAAAGTTATTGCACCATCTCTACCTGCGGAGAATAAAGTACAGATTTATTGATTAAAAGCAAGGTATTTATTAATGCTCCTTAAAGTGCAAACATTTATTTTGGTTTTCAGTAGACAAAAAGCAAATATTTGTTTTTTGGGGCGGAGTGCCAGGACTGGGACCAGCCAACTCCACAGGGCCAAACTTACACCTGAGGACAATTCTGCCATTTTTTTAACGACTAAAGATAATCGGCTTTTAAAAAACAAATAAATATATGGAGATCTCCTGGATGTCTCTAGGGTCTGGTGCCTGCGGCGGGGCTTCTTTCTTCCAGCTCCAACTTCTCCTTGACGTGGCTTTATGTTTGAACACGTTTATGGAGCCAGATTCCTCTCCTACACACATCACACTTGGCGACATTTACCTTTTCACGGCCCCAAATGGCACCGTTTCAGTTCAGCTCTACCGCACACGTAGACAGCTCTACATGGCACGGCGTGCCAGCGCGCAGCAGGCATGCACGGACAGACCTATGGGCAATGAAATTTAGTACGTTTACTTATGTAATTAAATTTGCAAGTTGCCTATGGCGATTTGGAAGACAGGATACATGCGTTTTGTGTGTTTGTTTACAGGAATAAGACTGAAACGCTGAAACCTGTACAGTGATAAAACATATACACTGAGGAGGTTTAATAAACAACATTAATTTATCATTATATTATTATACTATGGAAAATAATTATTACGTTGCTAGATAAAATTAAAATACAGTACCCACGCAAACACTAATGCATCGCTGCCCCCTTGTGGTCATCTGACATACTGACAGCATACTGACACGCGCCACTTCTCGGTTCAGTTTAGGTCCCGCGTGACCCCTTTAAAGCTGAAGCTCCTCCCCTTCCTCTGAGACACGTCATCAAAATAACCCAAACAAACATGGCGGCGCACAGCAACTACCTGCTTTTCTTCACTGTATTTGCCTTAATTGTTGCTATGTTTTATGCTGCCGGTTTAACCGTATCATGGTCTGCTGTGTTATTAATTGGTTTAATCGGAATTGTGTTGCTGTTGTTGCTGAGGATGCGGCAGCGGAACACGGGAACAAACCGACGAGTCTGCGTTCTGGTTCTGGGCGATATCGGTCGCAGCCCTCGGATGCGGTATCACTCCTTGTCCCTCTGCAAACACGGCTTTAACGTCACTTTTGTCGGGTTTGTGGGTAAGATTGTATCATCCTGAATCATACATTTTTTATAACCTCACAAACAACTACAGTTATAAAACAGACAGACAGAAAGTACTGTAACACATTACTGAAACCCCAGTGTTGAAAATGCCAACAAACAATGAAGCCTTCATTTGCGCCCAAAATTTTATAGATTTAAATGCTCTTTTTACAGAAACGAAACCACCCGAAGACCTCCTGAAAGAGGATAAAATAAAGATAGTACCGATAACAGAAATGAAAGGTGTTCAAGGTAAAAGGATTCGTTTCATAAATGCTATTACATCCTGTGTGATCCGTACTGATGTTGATGTTTCATAGAAAATGCATCTTTTACTATAGAGGAGTCGCATTCATGAATATGTCATTGCATTACTGAAGTTAAAATGTTTGGTTATACTTAGTTGTGGAATTATGTCATTGTGTGACCATGTTGTTTTCTTAACAGGACCAAAACTTCTTACCTACGTAACAAAGGTGGTGGTTCAGTGTCTTCAGCTTCTTTCCGTGCTGATGAGAATGGAGCTGCAGTCTCATATACTCATGCAGGTATTCGATTGGAGATACAAGTAAACGATTCTATCTACAATGTGGCTGTGGCAAAGGACAGATTCCATGATCACTTTTTCTATAAAATATATTGTGAATTCTGTCATCATACCTTCAGTAAAAACAATTTTCTCTCTGTTTTGCACACCAGAATCCTCCAGGCCTACCCAGCATTTCAGTAGCTTGGTTTGTCAGCATCTTACGTGGCAGCAGGCTCATCATCGACTGGCATAACTATGGCTACACCATCATGGCCCTGAGCCATGGTCAAGGACACCCGGTAGTCCGGCTGGCTAAGTGGTCAGTCCTGAAGTGGTCATTTTTAAATTAAGTCGAGACCTAATTGTCATACCCTTATTTTTTATTTGCTATCATTTTCAGGTACGAGCACTTCTTTGGCCCTCTGGCTGCTCACAACCTCTGTGTTACCAACGCGATGAAGGTCGACCTGCAGAACAACTGGGGGATCAGGTGAGGTTAGATTTATCATTTCATTTTAAAGTTTGAAAAAACACCAGCCATATTCTGTCAGGTCATGTATCAAACAATATAACAACTGGAAAGCTGAGGTAAAATGTCCGTTTTTATTGGTTGACATTTGCAGGGCGACAACTTTGTACGACAGACCAGCCTCCTTCTTCAGAGAGACCCCACTGGAGGTGCAGCATGAGCTCTTCATGAAGCTGGCCAACACTCATCCTCAGTTCCAGAGCAGCATGTGAGAAACCCTCCCATCATCTGTTTTGTCTGTCTGTTTAAAAAGCAGTCATTTTTTTAGATTTTAGATTTGAGAGTGGAGCACATTCTGCTCTGACTGATCTGCTTTGCCTCCTCTAGATCTGAGCAAGAGGAGAAGAATTTAGAGAAAACGGTTTTCACGGTGCGTGACATCACCTGTGACACGGTGACCTGGAGGGCGAAGCGTCCAGCGCTGCTGATCAGCAGCACCAGTTGGACGGGTGAGAACAGGAGAATTAAACTGGTCCCGTTTCTTCTGTGTCGAAGTCTTTGGGTTTCTGCCACAGCACATTTCAACATTGTTCTGAACATTTCTCTTTTAAAAAAATATCCTTTCCTGTCATGTGATTCTTCCTTTTAATTTATACTCCCAACTTTCTCTCCTCAGAGGATGAAGATTTCTCAGTTCTGCTGAAGGCGCTGGAAGGTACAAAAAGTTGCAGCTGCAGCTTGTACGTTCCTGTGTCTTCTCTGCCTGAACTCAGATGTGCTCGTTTTCAACAGAATACGAAGGCTTGGTTCAAGAAGGAGCTTCACTGCCATCTTTAGTCTGTGTGATCACAGGTGAAACTTTGTCAGAACACCTGAACTTGGTTAAGAGCTCACTTTGAACTTGTAAATTCATTTCACATCGGTGTTCCCAGGGAAAGGTCCTCAGAAGGAACACTACAGGAGGCTGATTGCTTCTCTACATCTGCAACATGTCAACATCTGCACTCCTTGGCTGGAAGCTGAAGATTATCCTGTCCTGCTGGGTAAATAATATTCTTAACTTTATTGACTGAAGTTAACTGTAAAACATATTTGAAGAAGCAATCCGTTGGTTTTATTCCTGTAAAGGTTTTAAGGACGGAATGACAGATGTAATGCTCAGACTACCTTTGAATCTGGGTGCAGGTTCAGCTGATCTTGGCGTTTGTCTCCACACATCATCCAGCGGTCTGGACCTGCCCATGAAGGTGGTGGACATGTTTGGCTGCTGCCTGCCAGTCTGTGCCATCCACTTCAGCTGGTGAGACGCCATCGTAAAGTACACAGAAACTGGATTATCGGCGTTCTTCATGTCCTTCCCCGTCTTTTTAGCTTACATGAACTTGTGAAGCATGAGGAGAACGGACTGATCTTCAGGGACTCCCAGGAACTTGCAGAGCAGCTCAAGGTGAGAATGTGGTTAAATTCAGACCATGGAAATAATTTAAGATGTTGGTGTATTCAGGTGGGACTCTTGTTTATGTAATGATACTGTGTGTGTGTGTGTGTGTGTGTGTGTGTGTGTGTGTGTGTGTGTGTGTGTGTGTGTGTATGCGCGTGCGCCTCAGTCTCTACTATCAGAGTTTCCACGTTCAGACAGCAAACTGGGCATGTTGAGGAGGAACCTGCGCACCAGTAGAGAACAGTGCTGGGATGACAACTGGGACCAGACTGTTCTGCCTCTCTTCACGGCTGCCTGACACACATGGTGCCGCGCTCCCTAAACCTTCTCTTCTACTTTGACTTTTCATTCTGATAGATTTTTAGGAGGGCTTGAATGTACAAAGGACACTTGATGTTGATATTTGTAAATACATTTTTATTGTAAAACTCTTTTGTGCAGTTGAATTATTTCTATAATAGAGGTTCGGTTGTATGGAAACATATGTTTCACAGCTCCTGTGATCACATGATGTTGGATTCCTGCTTTTTCTGTTAAAATCAAAGCATCAAGTCAGTGCAGTTAAAATGTTAATTTACACTTATATTTACACAGGTGCAAAAGGTTCAGTTGCAACAGAAACGTCTGCGAGGTAAAGTCAGATTAGAGCTGCTGCTTGAAGCTGGAGTACGTCTCCTGGTTTCTGACAGTGCAACAGATGATGATGTCAGGACCTGAACATCTCAAGATGGTTGACAGGAGCTCCACCAGACTTCGGATGATGTCGGGGTCATAAACCACATCTGCAAAAAAGAACCTAAACAAACTGAGGAACTGAGGTTTTATAAGAAACGATACTGTGAGGAGCCTCCTGGTATGCAGAATTAAAATACTTTAGTACCAGTAAATGTGTTAGAGCATGACAAAGAAAGGTTGTGCACGTGTTGACTTGTGTTGTTCAAAATCTCTGAAATGAGGTCTGCTGATTTGCCAGCACAACAATCCTTTTTGGATTTATGATCATTCCTCACAACATCCTGATGATCCAGGCTGAGGAGCTGATGAAGAAGATTGAAAAAAGAGGAGGAGCAGATCTCCAATGATGACCCCAACAAGAAGGTGTTCCACCACTGCATCGTGAATCTGGTCATCGGGTGAGTTCAGACCAGGGAAACTGAGTCTTGGACTGAACTGTTTCCCACAACTTCAGTTAGGTTGGAACATAAACAGCACAGTTTAAACAAGTGTTTGTTCATAACTTTAAGATATTTAAGTGCTTTAAATGAGAAAAATATTAGCCGCATATGTAAAATTCCTTAAAAGTCTTTTTAAGGACACTGTACTGTGCTTTACAACACGAGAGATGCCAACTATGAGTTTGGCATCTCTCGTGTTATAAAGAGCCTGGAGCCTGACAACAACAAGGTCAGACTGTTATTTGTTTTCTTTTACTGCACTGACTCACAAAGGACAGCTCACAATTCTGAAAACTTTGATCAATGCAAACAGATTGGACTAGTTTGAGGTAATATAATGTTCTAGCATGTGTGGTATGCATAGGTCATAAACTGTTTATTTATTTCACATCATCTTTTCTGTGTAATTGGGGACGGACAGGCTGATAATCCTGAAAAATTAACCCCTCAGAGCAATTGTCTGTAAATTAAAGC
>BJFM01003552.1:0-16824 GCA_016586285.1 Arothron firmamentum | reverse complement strand
GTGTGTGTGTGTGTGTGTGTGTGTGTGTGTGTGTGTGTGTGTGTGTGTGTGTGTGTGTGTGTGTGGTTACAAGGTAAGTGGGTTTGATTGTGAAGTAGCCAGTGTTTTGTACATGTGGTCTGTCAGGCCCTGTTAGACTGTTCCTCACCTCCAGGCTGGTTTAAATATTAAGACTGAGTGGCTCAACATGCATATTTTAATGCCGCCGCTGTGTGGATGCAAGAAGTGGCACATAACTTCAAATCAGCAAAACCTCGCCCACATTAAATATCATCGTCTGAACCAATCAGGCTACACACACACACACACACACACCCACACACACACACACACACACACACACACACACACACACACACACACACACCTGTCTGACCCCAATTAGTCAAGCACCCTGCGCCTGCCACAAATAGGCGGTTGCATGCATAAACACGCAGTTGGTTGCACACAAACACTTGCAAAGAAAAATACACACAGATGGTGGCGCAACACACAATATGCTTTTACTGGCTTGTTCCAGGACCATTAATAAAACATAGAGTTGGTGACACATTCATTCCAGACAAACCCATCTCCAGACAAGGGTTTGTGCTTAATAATAGCGATGTGAATTTAGCCCCAACGCCTCAGCTCTGACACCCAGAACCCAGGACCACGTCATTGTTGGGCTTTGCCCCACCCCAGGCGGTTGGGGGTGGTTCTAAGGATGTTCACCGTGGTGTTAATTGAATTTTAAAAGTGACCTTGATGATATTGATCTTGATTGATGAAACAAACACACATGCACACACACACACAGACACACACACACACAGACACACACACACACACACACACACACACACACACACACACACACACACACACACACACACACACACACACACACACACACACACAGACACACATAATCCATCGAGCCTTATGCATCCTTCACAAGCTCAAGGTTAGTGTATGGCAGCAACGTAAGCAGCGAGTTAGAGTGCTTTGTAGTGTGGAATATTTGTCAGAGGTCTGTGATGCTGAAGTTTAGGAGTTGTGCTGACCTATGCAATAAAGGAAGGAGAAGTCGGCAGAAAAGACAAGATGAGGGCAGAGGAGGGGGGGAAATGCAATGTGAGAGAGGGAAGAATGTCCAAAATGCTTGATTATCGTTAGCAGGATGAAGAGAAAAGTGAAAGCAAATGTTACTGATTTACTAGCTCGCAATGATGAAGACAGAGCAAGTGTGGGTGTAAGAAAGAGGAAGACTTCTTTGACCTATTTAAATCGTTTGGTCGTTGCACAGGCCAGCTTCCCCACTAACAGCTCCCTCTTCTGGCACAAAGCATGAACTACCGCCAGAACGTGGTTCGATCAGGGCTTTTCATCCCTCATTTGCTGCAATAAAAAAAACGGATTTGAACAAAGTGCCTCTGTTTTCATCTATCACATCCTCCATTCAACCGGGAATGTCACAGTGAATTTTGGTTTTTCCACGAGACAACAGTGGTAGCCATGGTGGCAGGAAATGGGTCAGCACTGCATGAAGTCTCCTGTCTGTGAGAGAGTTAACTTTTCCTTGAGGTAAATTAAAGATGGTTTCATCTCAGAGGCACCAATTCTGTGGAAGTGCACATGAAAAACATGGGATTAGTATGTTGCATGTAGCTGTGTCACTCTCACAAGTGTGAGAATGTTCCAGAAACTGCGAGTGCCCGTGTGTGGGTGTGTGCTTGCATGCCTGTATGGGAGTGTGAGGGTGTGAAGGAAGATCTGGCACCTCAACACAAATTCAAATTCGATGCCTTCGTTATATTTGTGGAACTCTGTCCAATCATGATTTTCTGATTTTTAACAGAGAAGGAGAAATAACAGTAAACACATGAAATATTAGAGGGTTTCATCCTTTCTTGATTTTTTTTTTTTTTTTTTTTTTTTTTTGGTTAAGCCAAATTGGGCTGAAAGTCATTATCCAGTCCAGACTGGAGAGTCATGGTTAACCACCGTAAAGCACAAATCTAAGCCTTCAGTCTGGTGACATTTACACAGACAGAAGGACATTAAACAGGCTTTAATAATTTCTGGCATTTATCACGCACATGGACGCTGATGGTCTGCTTAACTGCTGCATATGCGGGTTAATAGCAATTGATTGGGTGCTGTTAATCACCACGGTTTGTGATTACCTGGCAGGGCCGTATTGATTGCTCATTGATCAGTGTATCTCTGCCACTTCCACCACTGTGTCGGTGAGCTCATTGTCATTTAGCGCTTTGCTGGTGCAATATTGTCGTTATTACACCTCAGGCGTCAGTGTTGCTCAATGGCTCCCTGGTGGCAAATGTCTGCGGCGCAGCAAAAGCACCGGCGCTCAGCTAAAGTTTGATTTTACTGAGAGATAGATCTGACTGAAGCAGAAACAGAGAGAGAGAGAGAGAGAGAGAGAGAGAGAGAGAGAGAGAGAGAGTGTGTGTGTGTGTGTGTGTGTGTGTGTGTGTGTGTGTGTGTGTGTGTGTGTGTGTGTGTGTGATCATTTTTCTATACACCGGGATTTTATGAATAATTGCATGTGTACGCCTGCTTGTGAGCGTGCGCTAAGGGCTTTGAGGTATGCTTTGACAGCTGTGAATTTAATAAGCAAATGTTAAGGATAGGAGGGAGGGGGGGATGTGCACCGCTTATGAAATATGAATGACTCTTTCTGCATCCTCCTCGGCAGGCTTCGTGTCTGCTTTGTAATTCCTGGTGTTCAGGAAGAGGATGTGCGGTCCAGCGTAGTTTCCAGATTTGTACTCACGTTATCCTTCCTTAAGTGTTGAGGTGTGGTGTTTTAATGGTACTCCAGATGCCCTTTCCTCCAACAAACGTTCACCTCTTCCTGGGGGATCCTGAGGCATTCCCAGGCCAGATGGGATAAGGTGTAAAATCCCTCCAGCTGGTTTCTCTAAATGTAACTAATTTAACTAACCAAACTGCATCTGTCAGCGAATATGGATTCTCTACCAAGTTTCAGACCGCAGTAGCTATGGACATTTTTGCTTTAAACATGTTCTACACACACGAAACAAGGCGAGCAAGGGCACCAGTCAACTAACTTTCTTTTTTGTCCCACTATCACCAATTTATATTCTGCATGCTCCACCTATCTGAAGATTAGACTTCTTTTGACCCAGCAGAGGTCCACTTTTTTCCCCTAGTGACGAACAATAAAAGGGTGATGTAATGCCAAAGAAAGGCACATTTAAAAAAAAGAAACGTTTCAGTGCACCACTGTGCAAAGTGAGAAGCCATCCCCCTCTGCTCTCCCAGATGCCGTCATTCAGTTTAACCCTCTGTGCCTCTCCTTCAACTCTAATTACGCACTTAAACCCCCACGCTCATGTCTTTTACAGTCCCATAACAGTTGAAGGGCTGCAGTGAGCTCACGACGCTTGATGTGATGAAAACGACAGCAGCTGCAATCACATAAAACCGCCCTCATTAGTAGTCTCAAACTGATAATGTGGCGATGAAAAGACGCTGCACCCCTGTGTGTGCTTTCTGTTGTCCTCTGTGAGCCTCTGATGTGTGTTACTGTACTCCCAGAGCCTTCAGAGACGTGCAGCAGTGCTTGTTGCTTTGTTTTAACTTTCCAGCAACACCTTTGTTTCTCTGGGGGTCGTGAATGACTGACACCAAAAGTGAGCAGCTGAGTGACGAATGAATTCATCTTCATCAGTCGATCCATGGTGGGGTTGAGATTTGCAACGATAATTTATCCTTTCTTAAGATTGGGATATATAAATAGCTCACAGTTTGCAGTAAAGATTATTATCAGTTATTATTGTATTTGACATTTGATAACATTTTCTTCTGCCACAGTATACGCCTCTTCTCCCAGAGATGTCCTCTATCTTGTAATTTTACAAACATGTAGGAAATCAAAGTCCTGCAAGTTTGTTAAATCTATGTGAGACAAGAAAATAATCACAGCATAGCAGCCGTGTTAAAAAGACATGTTGATTTGTCTTTATAGGTTACGCACTGAAATGTAACCTGTTAAAATAAAAACATGAAATGTCACAACACCGCCTGCACGATGTTGTGCCCTCTGCTCTTTTTTTCTTCACTCCCCGTTTGTCTTCATTTCCTTGGAGATATAACGGAAAGTGCTAAAAGCCGGCAGTGTTGAAAGGTTCCACTTCGACTATAGCAAAAAAAATATTGAAAAAATACCCTTCTATAATGATACGAAAAACCACCTGGTAATGGCCTTGAAAGATTCTGTAAGGTGTGATAAGAATAATAATAAAAATGATAAAATATAAAATATATAAGTAATGCCAGAATAATTGGGATAGAATGGCAAGTTTCATAAGTCGAGTCACTTTTCAAAGCCCTCCATTGGTGTGGGTGGAAGGTGCTTGATCTTCCCTTGTTCATATTAAATAAGTCAGACTCCGGGCCCCACCTCAAAAACCTACAGTCACATTAACGTTCAGGGTTATTAGGTGTGAATATGGGCCCGTGTGTAGCTTTCCTTTCAGCTCAGGCCAGTTAGTTTGAGTCCTTTTGAACAGGACGTAGCATGAGGCAACCGTGACAGGCAGGACGACCTTTGATCACTGTTAATTATCTAAGTGGACGTGAGGGCCCCCAAACCACTACAGCGCCACAGCCAGTCTGTGCAGATGAGCTCTCAGACCAGTGGGAGACATGTCGCGTGGGTGTGAACTCGAATGTTTCTCTGCTGCCTCCATGATGGTCACAATCTGACATATTGACCTTCAACAGGACGCCAGTCATTTTCTCAACCATCACTCAGTGGAGGACTGTCAGACAGCGACACGTGCGCGGCTGACTCGACTTTAAAGAAGCATTTAAGATTAATGAGAGGGTTTTATGAGCCAACTACAATGGACTGTCGTTACACTCAGATTCAGGACGGTTGCATCATCTTTAAGGAAATCTGTACTTGAAGTGTGCAGATCATGTGTTCAATTCTCCGATGATTAAAAGTGAAGAGCAGGAGCGTGTTATCATTTTTATACGTGCTCAGAAGTGTGAGCAGACTGTTAGATCTCATAACATGAAAAGGAAGTAAACTTTCCAAAAAACCTGTTCGCGTCGACTTTAAAAGTGCCCTCTGTCTGGTGGACATTTGCATAATGAGTCAGTGCTGTGCGTTCGTGATTCACTGCAGTCTGGTCAGTGAAGTGCCCACTGAAAAAGCCATGGATTAGAACATCGGTGTCAAAGTGTCCTTGGAGCTATTGACTGGATTCACCGTGTTTCACTGATGGACAGCAGATCTAATCCCACTCTACCTCACGAAAGAGTATGTCAATAATGCAGGATGCAATTGGGCTGTTTCGCACACAAAGCAGTCAATAGCTCCATATTTTTTTATATACATATATTTTATTTGATCTCATTTAAAGACAGTAGCTTCAGAAACAGAAGTAGACAAAATACTGTAACTAAATGGTGGTGTCTGACACAGAGACGCACCGAGGTTCAGTCCGGTACGACGGGGGGAGTGCTCTTTTAAGTGGGAATAAAGCTGTAGCATAAATTCCGACAGTATTTGTGGAAGAATGAGCGATGAGCTGCAGCGAGCAGGTGTGGGTCTAGCGTTGGATCTGGGGGATGCTTGAAAGTATGTACTTTCCTAAGCAGGTATTATACGTGCTAACATTAACCTGGCAGGCTGCCTGATGAAGACAGGAAAATCTGTGCATTTACATTTATTCCCATAAGATGTGCTGAAGAGAGACCAAAGTAAACAGACTCTGACAACTTATACCTGTGCAGAGGATGCATAACAGGGATATGAATAGATTGTAGCTGGAGGAAGAAGACGCCATAACAAAGATTTTTCCATCTGTCATTCTTTGGGGAGTGGCGCTAACAAGGCACCAGCTTGGTGTTTAGAGTCATTTAGAAATCTTAAATAGGGCTTAAGTGATAATAAAATGATCTAAATACCACCTAAATACTGAGAATGATTTGCCCCTGGCTTACAAGCGGATGATAATATAACTGTTTCACACACGAGATAAATCCAGGGAAGGAGGTCGGAAGCGTCGGGATTTATGTTTTTACTTCTGTCCGTTTCACACAGGTCATTGTTAGTGCTCCGCCTGGCTGTGTTGTAGAAAGTGTGTGATCTCTCCATTGTGCAGATTAATGTCTGCAAGCAACATGTATGTGTGGGGAAGTGAGAGCAAGTGAGCAAGTGAGAGATGGAGGAAGTGGGGGAGAGAGAGAGAGAGAGAAAGAGAGAGAGAGAGAGAGATGCACGAAAAACAACGCTATCAAAGGAGGGCTTCAAAGACTATCAGCTGCGTCTCCTGGGTAATTTGCAATCCTGCATTCTTTCGACTTCAAAGAGCCGCTGTGCGTTGGAATACTGCAAGTGGGAGAGTGAGGGGTGTGGTGGTGGGCGGCTGGTGTGTGGGGATGGATTTGTGGCGGGGAGGGTGGGGTTCTGATTTCTCTAATAAATGCTGACACGGGGCCCGTTTGATATTAGATTCAGGGAACAGTTTGATTTGTTATCGCCTTTGAAAGTCGTCGGATGTCCTTCAGAGAAGCTGAGCGCTGCCACGCCCAGAGCCAGAGAGGCCAGCTCTGAGCCCATCCTCAGTCCAGCCCTAATCATCCTCATTAGGGAACTATTGATTAGATGCATCCCTGACACATATAATTCTGAAAATGTAAGCAGCCAATATATCAATTTGATCTTGATCTTGTCAATATCACAACACCCTAATATTATTATTGAATTAAATTAAATAGTAAAAGGCTATTGCATTTGTTTATTCATAAATTAGAATATGAAATTGGGCCATCACATGATTTCAAACATAATCTGTGTGACTGATTAACATTTTATAGTAAAATATGTTTATGTCTTTTCCGGGTGAATGCTTTTATTTTGTGTACAAATTGTTCTGTTTCCTGTTTTGTTGCTGTGTTACTTTTCATTTCTTGGACTAATGGGTGCACACCTGAACTTAATCTAATCACTGTCAGTATTTAAGGCCAGCTCCCTCAGGGTCCTGTGCCAGAACACTGCTTTTCCTCCATCTCCTCTGTGCTTCCCTGCGTATTTGCTCTGTCATGTTTCCTCGTGTTCCCTGTGGCTTTCTCCCAGCGAATCTTTGTCGTTCCTTGTGTGTCTTGAGGTTTTGTTGCAAGTTCAGTTGGGTTTTTAGTTTGTTTATTTTATAAGACCTTTTCCTGGTTCACCTAGTGATTTTTAGTTAGTAGTTCTAGTCTTTTTTTGGTAGATAGTGAGAGGTGAGAGGAACTTTGTGTGGGCTGATCCATCAGACAAAGTGGAATGACTTTAAACCCAAAATCGACAAACATACGAAGACCCTGTTTCTCTACTGTAGTGTGTACATTTCTAAATACTGTTAAATAAAAGGGTGTCAGAGTTTTTGCATGAATATTTTAAACACGCTGGTACCGTAATGTAGTCGATCAGTAACAACAGGCGCAGACAGAGGATGTAAAAGTATGTTGGGATACATCTCTGAAGAGCGTCACCATCTCTAGACGAGACACAGGGACCACGAGGAACAAACGGGAGGAGCGATGCTAGTCTAAGTACGGACTAATTTGTTGGCCTTCCTCCACACTTCTGCTGGTTTGCTATTTTTGGAGATCAGGCTGCGCCAAATTGGGCGGACGGAAACAACAGACGATCTGCCCGCAAACCCGAGCCAGACGTTGCAGTTTTGGTGACATTTGCAAGGTGAGCTCATGGTGAGGATATTTTTATAGAGTGGATGGACAAGAAGAAAAAATAAAAAATCACAAACTGCAAGTTTGATGGATGTTACAGATTTTTTAACCAACACAAATCTGTACTACAGGCTGCTTGGATTTAAGTTTAAAGTTTTGTATTAGAATCCAAAACACTGCTGCATGTCAAAGCAGATGTAAGTACATAAAACATGCAGCATCTTCTTGCTCTGCATCCTCACTGACCCAGGGGATGATTGCAGTATTTGCTTATTCTGCAGAGTAGCTGATGCTTCGTACACCACGGTGGTTTGTATGCATATGGAAGCATACATTTCCATTGATCTATAGATGCATGGGATTGTGCAATGAATATTCAGCACTGCAGCATGCTCCTCCACATCCCAACAGTTGGCTGTCGAGATCATCACCAAGTCACAGGTGCTCGCCTCCTTCTGCCCACTCCAGTCATCTTGGTGGTCCAACCTGGCAGGGGCGTTTTTCACCTGGCATTCAGCCAGGAGCGTTGGTTGCGATGATCCTCGTTACAAGTCTTCACGCAAATTCCTTGGCCCTCCTCTTTGTAAATGACAGAGACCCTCCCTTTGCCTTCCCGCCTCTCGATCAGCTCATTAGTGCTTGGTTTGGAACAAAGAGCCATCTGGGCGAGACTACCTGCCAGCTCAGGTCAGTCTTCAAGACATCTTCTCCTCAACATCTGTCTGCAGGGATCAAAGACATTCCTGTTGAGCCCTTTAAACACTCTCAGTATTGCACCTCATTGCCTATCACGCTCTTTTTCTCTTTTTCTGCCAACAAAACTTCTATCCAGTAGGTAAGAATTAATCTAAAGGCATTTGATATCTGTCGCTTCTTAGCTCCAGGCCCTTCTTTCTAACCTCTCAACTTCCTAAAGTGCGTTTTCTTTTCTATTTTAAGCTTTTGAGCTATTTTCTATGTGGAAAAAAGCTGCATTTTTATCGCCTCTTGAAATATTTAACTGCCAGTCTCTTGATTTCAGGCTGGATCGCAGCCAACTGGCCTTGGCATTGTGACCTTCAGTTGTGTGACCTTTCCAGGCTGCTACTTACAGTCAGTACCTTAAAACTTGGGATATTACATCAGAAATCTACCATATAGAAAAAGCCCATCTATACTGTAAGTGTTAATTTTTAATGAAATTCATCTTCCTAGTGTGGTGAAGTAACACAATTGATGGGTGCAATGGGTTTCTCCTATTTATTATTATTTACCTTTATTTAATCAGGAATCAGTGCTGTGAAAATGTTTATAACCCCCCAAAAAACCCAGCACGGATGATAATCACTAAAAAGCATATAAGATCAGCTAAAACTGGGCTGCTGGTATAGTTTACGGCTGTTGCAAGGTTTTAGCACTCACTAAGATCAATAAAAATGCTGAGCTATATGTGTCTACAGTAGGGAAAGAGAGTCAAGCTGATTTACAACTTGCAATCAGATGCAGATGGATCCCTGGTCATTCAGTGAGGGCAGCTTATATGATGGAAAATATAGATTTTTTTGAAATGTTGCCAGCAGCAGCCCACTATTGTAGTTATGATAGTGTATTCAGCTGGCCTGGCCGTGTAGCTCCAGCGGATCAGGGGAGGCGTTATCCTTTAAGCCAGGTGCGGCTGTTCGACACGTTTGGTTCCTGCTGACTGAAACACTCCTGTGTCTGCTTGTCTGCGTGTGAAGAGGTTACTCAGGCTTTTCCGTCTGAGCTGTTGATGCGTACAGTGCCAGTGCAACAGCAGCGTTTGATCTTGGTCGGCTTTCTGGAAACCTTTTCTATACACTCTGGTGTTGCTGTATTTCGAGCCCGTTGCTCAGAACTAATACAGATTGATTGGACTTCCTTTCGAAATCAATGACAACACTATTTTGGTTGTGCCTCTTCGCCAAGATGCGTTCGGATCAATGGCAAAGCTATTTTTTGTGCCGGGGCAGAGCTGATTTAACTTCATACAGAATGAGAGAATAAAGCCTCGCTGATGGAGCGTTCAAGGCCACAAAAAGCATCAGCAGCCATCCGAACTCCTATCTCATCCCTCACTCGTCTTCTATGCAGCAGGCACTGTAAATGGATTATTTTTGAGAGAAGTTACAGTCACAATTATGGTATTATCAGATTGCAACTTTCCACCAGGAATCCCATCTGTCATTCCACATGTTTCTTTGCCTCTCCAGCGGGAACTGGGATGAACCTGTGCAGGGTGGGGCGGGGGAGGGCAGAGAGACATTGTGCATTTTTCTTCAGCATCATGTTCAGCAGGAGACAGCCAACTGGAGCGTAAAACAGGGTTGTAGTCTGCAGGTAGCCACCAGCTGAGCACACATGCCACTAAATTCACTCTGACAGGTGAGATCACAACCTCATGGCGAGACGTGGCGTCCCGCGCAACGCCGGGAAGCACACAGCTCACTGATGCAGGACGTGCCTGTCCCCCTTATATCACACGTAGGAGTTTTTCAATGAGTTTGAATTATCCTGGGTGGCTTAATATGATATTTATTAAGTAGCTTCTGTGTTTTGACTCCTCTAAATGCTATAAATTAGAACTTGAACACCCTGTGTTACAATGGAAGCTGTTTTTAAGTGTAAATATTATGATGTCAGAATAATTTGTGGAGTGTTATATTTTTCATTACCCAGGGGAGGATGAGGCCTTTTAGTCCTAAACAGTTGAAAAGATGTAAAAATAGATGAAATGATAGAATTATAGGTAACATTTACTTGCCAACATTGTGTGAGTTTCAACTGGTGAGATTAAAGGGGAAGAAAAAAGATTTTCAAGTGTTTTGTTATTACTTGATATTGTTTTTTTTCAACTATGAAATATACCATTTTGAATCCACTCCTGTGTGTCCACACACACACATTCATCTTTACCCAAACGTCTCCCAGCTCCACCTCTGCAATTCAGCAAATGTGGTGGACAGGATTTAATTTTCTGGCCCCTGCCTCGGTCCCAGCCTCATGCATTTTTCATCACCACCACCCTGATTCTAACCAGCCGCTGCCCCTGCACAATGTATTGATTGGTGATTAAGCCATCCAACTGTTATTAAGGGGTTAATATTTTAAAGTTGCTATCCTTTTCTACTTGCATTACTTTGTGCCCTGCTGCATAGCGTCAGTGGGTTTTACGGGCCTTCCTCTCATTCCAGGGCAGATCATGAATGTTTAATGACATGGGGATGATGGCTTTGTCTCCATCGTGACCTGCGGTGCTGAAGTGGACAGGTTGATCAGCTGACTGAGCCAAAGGTGAAGGAACAGTGTCAGTCAGCGAGGAGAATGGTCATAATCAGCTAACCACCTGACGTTGGATATGTTTAGTTGTTGAGCACTTTGCTTATGGTAATTCCTGAAGCTCCCTGGAGGCTGCCTGACCACACTGAGGCTTCAGCATTAATTTTGACCACTGAGCAAAAAAATCTGCAGTCTCATCCTATTCTAGCAACTGACAAGTACTATGTGCTCATTTCAGCCTTATGTCCAGAACCGTTGCTTTTCTTCATGGAGCACATTCAAATATCTGTAGTATATAAATCATGATGTTTTATTTTCTTTTAAATCTTATCAAGACTCCTCTTCTTGGCTTCTTATTGGTTCAACAAACACAATGCATTTAATCTACCAAAAGTTTAAAATAGTCACTCAGCTGCTTTAACTATCTATTAGGCTATTGTCCCAGCAGCAGTTGACCAGGGTTCAAGGACATGTGCTGCATGTCACTCCCCCTTCTTCTCCATGTTTCCTGTTTATCTGAGATGATTATTTCCCATCACACCTCTGCAAAACATTCCATCCACCAGTTTATCATACCTTTCTCCGTGTCCGTAAAACATTAGTCTGCTATGCCTGCACAAACAAACCAAATTCTTCTTTCTTGGCTGTTTGGGTTCTGTGTGATTTGATGAGAAGATTGAATTTTGTGACTTCCTGACAGTTTAAGACTGCTTGTTTCTGTGAACATCCTCGTGTGTTTATTGTTTGAAAGAAAAACGAACACCAAAAAGTCATTCCAAAATTGATTGGAAATGGACTCAAGTTCACTTTAACATGGATAAAGTCTGTGGATGTGGATTAACAGCCTGGGATGCGAGATGCTCTGTCACAAGCACAGCAAACTCCAGTTCAGAAAAATGAGAGATGACACATGAACAAGGACATCTGTTGAGCAAGGCCAGAACAGAGTTGAAATGAATTGACTGTGTCCAAAAGAATGAGAAACTGAACGTTTCGAGGAGGATTCTATGGAGGAAAATCAAACACTCCACTGATGTGCATGCACTAACCTCTGGGACCGAATACCACATGTTTAACCTATGGAACACAACTGTGCACGGACCCAAACCAGAGCCGTTTTTGCGTGTTAGTCATTCTGTCATTCAGCCTGACAGCACACGCAAGTGACTCATGTAATAACAGCATTGCTCTCCATTAGTGCCAGTCAGTTAGTGCTGTTAAAGTCTTTCCAATGCTTTTCCTCGAGGGCAGAGCAGGATAACATGCTTGAGCAGTGTCCCAATCACTGTGATCACCTGTGACAAACCGCACCAAGGCCCAATCAATACGTTTTTCTCCTGAGGGATGGAGGAAATAAGGAAGCTCGGCTGCCCTGCATGGGTCTGTTTGCTGCAGCACGTGTGCCACTGCAGCAGAACATTTGAAAAATGGCAACACAGAGTACAAATCTTATAAATCTCTCTGTGATTAAGAAGATAAAAAAAAGAAGAAAGAAAAAACAGGAATAAAGGCATGAAAGAGAAACTAGGGTCGAGGTGAGGGATGGAAACAGACTTACTTTACTAGCTTAATGCAGGAAATAAGTGAGGTACAAATGAAGGCGGCGTGTGGGAGATTAGGTTCAGGCTGGGGAAGAAGCGCAGAGCTCAGGCGTTGACTCCTTGGGGAGAGTCTTTGCAGCTTTATTAATATAACACAGAGGGAGTAGTTAGAGGAGCTTTGTTGGTCCTGTGCTAAATTAACTCTGCCTTCCTCTACTAAGACAATAGTTGTGTCATTAAATGAGCCTGAAGAGTGTTTAAGTCAATGTTTTTCCCTTCACGTAATGAACATTCTTTCCAAATTAGTCTGCAAAAGTCATGTTTTTAGTTTTTAGGTTCAAAGTTTTTAATGATTCAGATTTTTCCTTTGGTTCTTGTTTCTTTTGGTACAAGCTTATATGCACAGTGTAACGGACACCCAGCTGTTCTGTGTCTTCATTAATCTTTTGTAAGCTATGTTTTTTATTTTATTTTTTTTAAATGTGTCCACCACATTTAGTTGCTGGTTTGTTCCCTTCTTCTGCTCCCTCTTTTTTGCCATCTTCTTGCCTGCTCATGTAGAACCCCCTGCTGTGATTGCCTCCAAACACGGTCCACCCACAGCCGCTGCCCCTAAGCCTGCAAAAGTTTGTTCCTCATTATCGGTCCTAACTGCACCCGAACCAACCATGCCACACAGCATGGTGTCACATAGCTACACTCCTGCATTGTCTCATTATCGGTGCAGACGCCAGAGAGGTGGGGTTCTGAGGGACATCAGACACTCCCCCTCAGTTAGTGGGCTGGGGGGCTACTGAGCGGGCAGGTGAACAAGTGAGGCTAGAGGATTTATCATTATCATTTAGAGGCTATCGTTAGGTAACGTAATGAGATTCTTTCAATTTATCCTGCATTTATGTTGTTGCTTTTTTTCTCCTGGCACAACCCTGATTTTTTTTTATTAGCATGCGCATTGATGTGAAAAGTGTCTTTCACCAACAATTACCATGTAAACTCCAGGCCCAGACAGGAATGAAACGCAGAACCTTCTTGCTTGGAAACTGTGAAAAAAGATGCCTCTAGAGTAAAAGTGAGGTTTTTCATAAATGAGTCATCACTTCTTGTTCTTCAAGTTCTTGTTCTTATAGATTTATTTTAATTGGCACTCCCTCTTATTGAATCATCCTCTATAAATCCTTCTGTCTTTTTAGAGCTCTGAAAAGCCACATGTAACACCCATGTAACTGTTTTCTTGGTTTCGGGAGGCGGGTGGTGGAGGAGCAGGCTGGCGAGGACACAGCACTGAGAAGGAGGAGGGAAGGGAAGGAGGGTTGTCTGTCCTAGGAGACAGATGGCGTGGGGGGCTGGTCCATGATGGGCTGGTGCTGGACGGGCTCCATGTGCTGTAGTGGGTAACCGAGGCCCAGAGTGGAACGTAGGCGGCACTCTGATCCTGAGCGCCACAGTAGTCCTCAGGCACAGGAGTCCACTTCCCCCGCCCATCTGTTCCTTCCAACGTAGCTATGGCAATCGTTCCTGCACACATATTCATGCGCTCAAAAATATGCACAGACATTTGCTTACACGCATGCATACGTCAATGATTACCCCCCGCTATTCTGCAGCTTTGGGTTCAGCTACAGTGCAGCTTTTCCCCACTGTTCCTCCTCCCCATCTTGTGAATTACGCGTCCAGGTTTGATTGGACCATGCGAACTTCCACTTTGAGTCACTCTGGCTGAATTTTATTACATTTGTGTAATCAGACAGACGACTCCCACACATTCTTGTTCATGGCTGCAGTCCAAGCGATGAAGTAATCCCAGCACAGATGATGTCGCTGCTCTGTTGTTACCTGTGGGAGCTTGCCCGGACGGTTTGACCGTGGACAGGCGGGGATGAAAAAAAAAAAAAAAGAGAGAAAATGATTTCTGCAGTGAAAACTAACAACCCCTCATTGCGCCATAAGGTCTGTAATACATGCTGGAGGATGAGGTGTTTCTGTGACTGATGCATATCTCAAATCATGTTTCCCTAATCAGCCTCATAAATGTGCTAACACACAAGGCGGCGCCTGTAGCGATAATGACATGATCGAGAAGGTGCTGGTGAGTCAAGGTCAGATGGTGGCAGAGCACAAGATGTTTTGTTGTTGTTTGTCTGTCTGCCACTGTGAAATGTTCCAACCTGTTTTTAAATATTCTGGTCTGGGATCTCGGCGATGATGTCATTTGATAGCTATCATCGAGTTCTTTTTAGACCGCGATGGACCATGCAGACAGCAGGGCAACATCAACGGCAGACCCAACAAGAACATGCATTCACTTCCGAGCAAGCTTGTCTTTTTCTGCACATTTTGCTCGGTAGATAGGCCACACTTTCATTATTTATGCCAGCAGTCAGACTGGTTCTTAACAAAACCTTTCTGGCATCTCTCCCTTCAAATCCAGCAGTTTCATGTCGATCAGTGAACACTTGGGTTAATATCCTAGCAGTCCTCTTTCCCTCAGCAGCAGACTTTTTAGATCTGCCCTGGAATGTCAGCAGCAATTTGCTGACCAAAGGTCAAGGTCACTTTGATTTCAGAGCCATCTCAAGCTCATCAGGCTGATGCCTGAGGAGTGCCAACAGAGACTTTTGTTACTTTAAGATCAAAAATCCACTTAGACCTGAGGATGAAGCGATTAGATGACAGATTACAGTACAGCCCTTTGTACACAAACAGCAATCCAGCCTGATCGGCTCTGCACGCACTGATCTCTCTGCACTGATCTCTTAACTGCAGCAGTCTACATCATCAGCTGTTGGCTTTTTTTTTTTTTTTTTTTTTGCCAATTGAACATATTTTTTGAATTTATGGTATTGTTGTTGCTCTGAAAGAATCCAGGCACAAAGTGAGAAACAGTGGTGATGATTTCTGGCAAAGTCATGACATGCTGCATATAAACAGCATCTACAACACATGTATGAAAAGCTGTAATTTTCCTGGCATGTATCGTTGTTCAGATGACACAAAATGCTCGTCTGCTTGTCGTCATCTGCCCCTTGCTTTTCAACACAAATATTGTCAAAAATCCAGTCCAGCTCACAGTTAGTCAGGCAAAGACCTTCAATTAACGCATCTAAGCAATCATATTTATGTTAGGTTATACTGTTTTGTCTTGGAGCTGCGGGTGTTTCTCTTTTATTCTTTTCCTTCTTTTTTCCCCCCCAAAACCTTTAACACAGTAACAACCACCATATCGTGAGTGCAGAGCTCGACATGCTTTTAGCTTTTAGCTGTCTGAAGGCCAGTTAGGAAAACATTAGGTCTGAAATATTAATGCAGTAATATGGCATTGTTGGAATGCTTACTGGACTATGGGCTGCAGGCCTGCCGGCTTATTTGTCACCCTCCGCAAAAACTCACAGCGGCGGGGAAAAGAACCTGTGAAAGGTTTAGAAGCCATAACCTCTGAAGCTGTGGAAAGAATAGAGAAAAGGGAACGGGAGAAAACACCCTGAAAACATCTCTGCCATCAAGTGAAAGTAAAATCCTGAAGGAGCTAACCGATCCAATATAGGTGCATTAAACATTGAGCTCTAAAGCCTAAAGCACACCCCTCCCCCCTCTCTCCCTCTGTGTGAATCTTCCAGCAACAGATGGCAGATGGAGAAATCAGCAACACGTTTATTTTCCTTCTCCTTTATTTGTGCAAAATTGTGTCATAATTGGACAGCTACCCGAGGACACATATTTTAGTGCATGTTGACTAAGTTCCAGTAGAGATATTTTGATCTTACATCATTCAGGGAAATAATGTGTTCAGGAATGAGCTTCGCGAATAGTTGAAATAGATGAAATCTTGTCAAAGTTTTTTTTTGTACGTGTGTGTGTGTGTTTGTGTGTGTGTGTGTGTGTGTGTGTGTGTGTGTGTGTGTGTGTCTGTGTGTGTGTGTGTGTGTGTGTGTGTAACAGAGAGAAAGAGAGAGGGAGAGAGAGAGAGAGAGAATAAAAATTGGTAGAAATGTTAGGCCTAATTACAAGACACACATTACAAGCACAAACGCTGGTCTGCTCATCTCCCGGCAGTCTTCACTGTTTGTAATGTCTTATGTTAACCTTGGAGACGCCCCGCGGTGCCTCGGCTGCGGCTGGCTGTGCTGCCTTAAACTCTGCGGGTTATGAGAAGATCAGAACAGTGAAGGAAAAAGACTTTGGAGAAAGAGCAGAATTATTTCTGCATTTTAGTGTTTTTGCATTCATTAAAGAGGAAACAAAATTGTGTGTGTGTGTGTGTGTGTGTGTGTGTGTGTGTGTGTGTGTGTGTGTG
>BJFM01003551.1:18987-32731 GCA_016586285.1 Arothron firmamentum | reverse complement strand
GGGGGGGGGGGTCACTGCTGTCACTTAATGAGTAACAGGCATAATCTGTTACACTGAAGTTGAAACTCGGCATCAGATTGGCTGTTATTACATTAAAAACAATGAAGGCGATGATTTAATTTTAAGAAAAAAAGAAGAGTTCAGCCTCGATCCAGACACGAGTGTAGCTGAACGTTACACCCAGCTCGAGCCGAGCCGCGACCTCCCTTCACACAAGTTTAAAAATCTGATTAGAAACACACTCGCAAGCTGATTTTCTCTGCTCCTCGCACCTCTGTGGCGCTTCCAGCAGCGACAGACCGGCAGGAACGCGCTACTCAGCCTGCCAACATCATCAGCGTCTGACAATTAAGCCTCGCTAAAGCCGAGGGGGGAGAACACACATAAATGCATATCCTCAGTCAATATTTACCGGGCAAATCTTTTCCATTCATTCAGCAGGCACTAACAAAACCTTACTGTACTCCCTCTCCCTCCCACCTTCCCCCCCACCGCACCCCCACATCTGCGATTCATTGACTTTACAATTTACCACATGTCGAGATGGGAGAGGTCGAGCCTCCATCTGAATCACGGCGCAAATATGCAAGTGATTTATTGTTTTAGAAAGCCTGTGCTGATTTAGTGCAACTCCACTTTTCCTGGGCATTACTCCTATTGGCAGACCATGAACAATTACAGTTTAGACTAATTAAGCTCAGAGAATGCACCGCTAATGTCTAGCAGGCCCCAATTTTAGTTTAATGGTGCCAAACTTTGCCTCCCCCCCCCCCGTTCTCTTACTTAACTCCTCAAATCCAAAGCAGATTGTGCTTTTTATGACTGTTTATTGAGTCACAGGAAAAATAGGGGGCCTTTCCATTCCCCCTCTCCGTGTGTAGGATGACAGGAACAGTGGAGAGAAAGCGGAAAAGAGGGAGCACAAAAAAGGAGAGAGAGAGAGAGAGAGAGAGAGAGAGAGAGATCGAGAGCAGGAGCTGCTTCCGCCATACTTTGTAAACAAAAGTGATTTGCAAGACAAAAGAAGCGCAACCTCCCGAGAACATTCAGAGCGCATTCTGCGGCTAGAGGCGCTAACTGCAGCCGCATCGTGCCACGAAACCCCCTGCGGACACCAATTAGACCCTATTAACATGTAAAGCCAATTTGATAAGGTGTGGGCCCTATCCCTTAAATCCGTATTAAACTATCTTTCCCCTTGTCACCCCCCCCCCAAAAAAAATCCATTTACAGCAGCCCAACACACATAATCCATATGATATACCATTGTCATGCTTATGCTGCTGCCACATTTGGGTAAGATACTGTCTGCCTGTGTCAATTATAACAGATAAGGCCACAGAAACGTGTGCATTTGAGCACAAAGGCACATGTTCATTACAATAATCTGGCCCGAATATCCTCCATTATTTGGTCCTTTTAAAAAAACGATAAAGGAAGTAAAGTCAGCTCATATGATTCCCCCCCACCCCCTTCCCTGCTGAAAGGTGAATCTGTGGCGACGTGAGCGATCCCGACGCTGCAACACGACTGAAACAAAGGCAGAAAAATGGGAGAAAAGCTATTGTTTCAACCACACAAAGCCTTTCTGCCGTCTTGTGGTAGAATTGCCACGGGTTCTGGGAGCGTCTTTTTTCACAGTGGTGGATGCTCGGTGTTATGTTCCTCCCAACACACACACACACACACACACACACACACACACAGACACACACTTTCTCATTCTTTTTTAAAAATACGGGTAATCATACGTCGAAATTCAAAACCTCCGCTAAAAGTCTCCAGGCCTGGGGAATTATGGGGCCAGGGGTGGCGTCAAATATCTTAACATTCATAAGTCTGAGAGGTAGTAAATAAAGCCAACGGATTTACGGCCCTGCAGCCCCGGTACAGGAGAGCTGGCCGACCAGACCCTGCTCTCCCTCCCTGAGCCTCTGCTTCTCCAAACCTGTTGAGGTGTGATGTTAGCCCACAGCACCGGAGTTAACCCGCTGCCTTTCTTCGCAAGACCTGCGTTAGCATCGGCAGGAGACAAAAGGTAGATGGAGGGAGGGAGGGAGGGAGGGAGGGAGGGAGAGCACAGCGGAAAGAGAGGAGATAGAAAACCAGGGAGCACCGAGCAGGCCAGTGCTCCAATTCGACCTGCGCCCAGTGATCCAGCAGGCCTTTGTGTGGGGTTTAGAGAGGAGGGAGACGGCAGGAGGAGGAGGAGGAGGAGGAGGGGGAGAGGATGGCTTTTAAAGCCCAGGCACAACATCATGTCAGATTTCTAAATGATAGTAAATTGTGAGTCTCCTTGGATTTAGGTGGTAGGAAAAACAATTTCTCCATGATTATGGCTCCCAGGGGTCAAACAAATTAGGTTAACTGCCACCTACAGGAGTTAAAAAAATAAATAAATAAATAAACAATTGCAAGTAAGTGGACCAGACTGATCCGGACCTGGTTCATCACAAGTATTTCTGAGAAAAAAATTTAAATTGAAAATAAAAATTAAAAAAAAAATCACAATGCTGAAACCCAAAAATCTCATAGTCACACCATCCCAGTGGAGCGCTGAAATGCTTCTGGAAGGCCTGGGTGTTGAGAGACAGATTCTAAAAATAATAACCATCACATCGGCTGAACCAAAAGCTGCAGAAAGAGAATAATGAAGAAAAAAAAAAATAAATCAGCATGAATCAAAGCCTTTCCTGACAAGACAGCGAAAAGTCCCACCATAATAACACTGGCAGGCAAATTCAGCACCTCACATGACGTGTGAGGGAGCCAGACAGCTAATCAATGTCCAGGTAAATTATTTATACCAGCTTTAAGTCTAATACATTTATATTAGAGCGACCGCTGACTTCAAAGGAGGGATGGCTGGACACACAGGGTGCTGCAGGCAGCGGGGGCCGAGGCGATACGGTAGGAAGATCGCCGCATGCCCAAAAACCATGTTCAGCTGCTACGCAGGTAGATCAGCGGCTCAGAAATATCCCCTCCTAATAGGAGACTGAAAACGTCATTAAGCAGATCCCTTTTTAGGTTTTGGCATGCCTTTTTTTCCCCCACCAAACAGGAAAAAGGAAGGCAAGAAATCGATTAGAATATGCCACTTCAGGACAATCGCAAAAAAGGGATCATTTTGCTTCAGAATTTGGTCTGAAAATAGAATTCCAGGGCCAGAGAGGTCACCGCCGTCTCGCCGCAGCATCTTCCAGACACGCTGCACAATTTACTGCGTTTCTAACTGCTGCCTAAGCACAATAATGAAGAAAAAAAAAATACGCTCGGCGGAGCAGCGCAGGACAGAGCGGAGTGGTCCAGCCACAAAGCGAAACCACTGAAACAAGGGCCTCACTTTAAAAAAAAAAAATATAATGCCTGTTGTGTGGTGAATGCATGTTTGTGTCAGCACTGATGAGAATAATGAGCGACTAATTCCACATACCAGCCGGCAGCTTTAACGAGGCCGGCTGAGCGAGAGGGAAAGAATGGCAAAACGCTCTCTGGTGCGCGCACGCTGGGAATGGATTAAAGAAAAGACACAGCAGAATATACTGCAATGCGAAAACCCTATGCGATGAACCCAGAAGCAGCAAATTGTGTCAAACACAAAAGAAGGCATTAGGTGTCAATCGTGCATTTATTTTCAAGGTGTGTTCAGCACAGGGGGGGGGAGAAAAAAAAAATGGTAGCAAGGTAGCAAATATCATTTTTGTAAGCAAAGGCCGAGGTGGTGGTTGTCATATTACCTAATGCCTGGTCTTTGCCTTAACCTTGTAAAATGAGATGACAGGTCCTAAAGTGCGAGCATTTAAAATTGGGGGGGAGCAAGCAAGCAAGCAAGCAAACACACACACACACACACACACACACACACACACACACACACACACACACACACACACACACAGAGTTGAGAAAATTATCCCGCTGGAGGATTGCCCGTTGGGACGAAGCGAGATGCTGAGTAAATGTGCATAATTACAGTATGATGGACTGCGTCTAAATAACATGAATTAATTGATAAATGTGCATTAACGGTGCACATGCTTTATTAATTTTAACCATGCAACAAGAGCTGTGTGCAGCACAGAGCACCATAAGCAGTGGTACAGCAATTAAATAATCGACCAAGTTTAAAAACATAAACTTAAATTTCTAAGTATAAAGTTAATTTGGATTTAATGGATGCACCACTCCTTTAAAATACAAAAATAAACATTAAAAAGAAAAAAAAAATCTTCACACGTTTTGACACATGCAAATCACTCCGCGGGCCTTTTTTGCATATTGATTCCAATCGCGCGTGCGTGTGCTTTCTCTTTTTACCATTGCTTTACAAGGGATGCTGTGAACGCTCATGCATGTTTGCCGTGAGAAAAAAGGGCATGTTTGATGAGGCCGTGCAAACACAAATGCATTATTGAAAACATGCATGTGCGCCCGCACACCCCTGGCGCGGCAGTGGCGCAGTTGTAACAATGATAAATCACTGGGAAACATATATATATATATATATATATTTGCTGTGCATTTAAAGGAAATTAAAAACGGACTTAATTAAAGAGAGCGTGATGTGCCATGTACAGAGCGTTAGCATGCTAGCTGCTGTCCACTGCGAGCACACGAGGCTGAGCTGCAGGCGGACGTGAACGCAACACTACTGTACACTCCACGAGTTGCAAAACTTGGCTCTGCGCTTTTCTGCCGCACTTCTGGGCTGACAACAGTCCGTGTGTGCGGAAAGACAAGTGTGTGTGTGTGTGTGTGTGTGTGTGTGTGTACGTTTTTGTGTTTGTTTCAAAACACCAATGCGTGTGTGCACATTACAGTGGGAAATAAATGAACTTACTGTGCGTGCTGTTGGAGAGAGTGATCCATTGGGAAGGTAGGGGCTTGTGAGATCGGGGATCATTATAAATGGATAGCCCGGGTACGGTGGGCTCTTGAACAGCCCTCCATCTTGCCTTTTCGCAGCTAACATGGCGGGGGGGAAGAAGAAAAAGTTTTATGTATATAAAGTAGCCTTTTAAAGTGATTTCTCATCCTACAGAAATGCATTTCAGGGCTTGAATCGGGGAGATCCCCCCCTGTGTCAGGCACATGTAAAGCCATGGTGCGGAGGAGGAGGAGGGGGGGCAAAAAAACAAACAATAAAGCAGAAACTCACCCTCCTCTAAACTTTCTCTTGTTTTGTCTCTGAAAGTTTCAGATCTAGGCGGAGGCCGTCTTTCCGCCTTGAAATGCAATGAAACACAGGGATTGCGTTAAAGTGAACACGATCGGGGCTGATAGACAACTTTCTGTAAAAGTCACTCACGCAGGCCCCTAACTTAGCGGCGCCGGTGCACGTAACCAAAATCGATTTTTAATCTCAAACTTACCTCCGAATCCGACGAGCTGTTCTGGTTCGTTTCCGATTCGTTTACAAGCGACGATTTGACATCGGCTAAATCCCTTTCTGCCGAGGAGTTCTCCGAAATCTTCTCTTCCTGCTCCCCTTCGTCTTTGAAGGAAATCATTTCATCGTTTGCGCCCAGATCGTCCCCTCCACCGCCGTTGAGCTGCGGCATTTTTCCCGAGCACAAATCTTCCCGTTTGGGGGGCAAAAACACGAAGTTTTAAACCCTGTGATCTCGGTGATCGAGGAAAAAGTCCGAGTTTAAGTTTTTGCGGGGGTTCTGTATTGGCGTTTTCCAAAGCTCTGGCGGTTGGTACAAAACTAAAAAAGAAGGGAATCTTGGCAGAAAGGGGAAGCCGGAGAAGGAGCCGAGGCGCTCGGATTGAGTGAGTTGAAGTTGGTCGGAGTGGTTTTCAGTTCAAAGGCGGCGCTGATTGACAGATAGAGAGGGATGGAAATAGAGAGAGTCTGGATTCAGGATTATTGACAGGGAGAAACACACAAGAAACTAATGAGATTCAAACAGGGAGGGACTTGAAGTGACGTTTTCATAAATAGGAGGAAGAAAAAAAAAAGTGGAGGGGGGGGGGAGAGAGGAGGAGGAGGAGAGGCTGGAGGAGGACTGCGGTGGAAAAGCATGCGGCGAGGGGGAAAAAAGCAGTTTGGGAGCAGGACAGGGATGGTAAAATAGGAGGAAATGTGGATTAAACGCACATATGGGCGGTGTCATGGCGGGGGGAGAAAGGGAAATATGCTTCCCGAGGCCCGCTCACACACAAATGACAACTTCAATTAAAAGTTGTTGTCGTTTTTTTTTTGTTTTGTTTTTTACAAAGAAGAAATACAATTAATGTATTTTTTTAAAACTCCTTTTCAAGCTCACTAAATACCAGAGGCCTATCAAAGCAGCCGACTTGTATTCCAATTTTACCTGCTTTGTCAGTTCCTTCAGATCTATTTTTCAGTATATTAGATAATGCTTCCTCAGATCTATTTTTTGGGATGGAGTGTGTTATTGCATCCTGCTTTCTTGACAGGTGTGATGTCCTCTGGGACTAACCTGAATTCCTCGCTGGCAGCACAGAGCTGGGCTGCTTTTATATTTTTATTTTTATTTATTTATTTATTTATTTTTACCCTCTCCTGCCTCGGCAGCCAGAATGGACACAAATAAACTGATGTAGATTTGGATTGTTCCGGTTTATTCTTGCAGAGCTGCAGCCGAGCCTGTGAAGAGCGGGGTGTTACAGAGGAGAAAACATGACTTACAGGCTTTAAAATCTACATTTAAACAAAAGCTGGTTTGGTTTATTCAGTTTTCCATAAAGAAAGTCGGTCTTTATTTAGTTTCGATGTCCTCTTGGAAACAAAGAGCCAATTTGCTAGGAGGTAAAATATTTAGTTTATTACATTGTTATTACAGGTGAAAGCTGGTGCTGATTCAGTGCTCGTTTTGTCATCTGCTCAGCAAATGCTGCTGGTGTTTGATGGCGCAATCACAAAATCAACAGTAATTTAAAAAGCATCTTCAGGAGACAACAGAGCTGGAAACATCCGGATGACACTTAACACTGTGTCGTGGAGGCGGGGGGGGGGGGGGGGGGGGGGNNNGGGGGGGCGTCTCCTTTCAAGCAAAATAAATCACTATAAGATCAAAAGAAGACACAGAAATGCTGATTAAAAAAATAGTGTTTCATGTCATCGTGCTGGTGCGTGCATACAGAACAATGTGATGACAGTAATTCCTTCCCTAGAGTGGGCCTCCGCATCTCTGCCGGGTTGTCAGACAGGAGCGCGTCAGCCGTGCTGTTCCGTTCAGGGATCACCAAGGTCTCCACATCTGGAGGAGAGGTGAACGCCGGTGGTGGAGCGAGGGAGGGAAAGCGCTCCGCATCTCTGGTCGCCACCCGGAGCATCTGCATTCAGGCTGTGGAAGAGGAGGTGCCCTGCTGCTCTGGACCCTCCAAAAAAAACCTGAGCCCACACAGACCAAACCAAAGCAGCCGAGCACCAAGCCGGCCTCTCCCTGCCTTGCCTCAGCAGGTACCTGAGAGTTCACTGGGGGGGGCTGGCAGCGTGTTATCATGCCCGCCATGGGGACACCTGCCTCTGATGAGGATTCTAATCTATACAGGAGCCTATAATAGGATCCTGATAGGCTGCATTGCTGCTCTGAATGATGGCACACGCGGTCTTGGTGGGTGTTTGTTTTTTCCTTCCTTTTTTGTATTTTTTTTTGCACGCTCACTTCTGCTCTCTGTGTAGATGTGGTACAAAAATTATCTCATTAGCGTACTCGCACATCTCTCCAGTGTGGAAAAAGTCGGAGGCGTCCCACGGCCATCCTCTGATCACAAAAGATAAACTGACGAAGACCTGGGAATGTTCGATTGGGGGGTCAGCAAAAATCAAACTGCAGCAGGTTGAAACATTCGTCCGTCTCCAGCGTGCACAAATTTACGCTAGTGTGTTGCCTAGCTCCATGCTAACCCTGTGTTTTTGATATCTGCAGAAGAATAAACACAGCATAAGTCAAATGCAATATCTGGACGCCAGTTTGTAAGAACACACTCTTAAATCTTGCCAGGCTGCTTTTTATAAAACGGAGATTTTTGCTTTTATTATTTAATCGTTTCAAATGTCTGTGACTTCATTCAATGTGGAATAATTCAGCAGTAACTCCATAAAGCTGAGACAGGAAGCCTGCCCTTAATCCCCCTGAACATATGTTTCTAGATGCAAAAACTGAAAAACAATCTGAGTAATAATGAAATCCAGACATATTTAGTCTGTGCTGTCATATTTATACACACTGAAATGTCAAATACCAACATTTCAACCTTCATTTATGCTGTGTAATAAGATGAATTGCTTATTTAGTTGTTTCTATTTTGTTTGTTTTTTTTAAATATCTGCTGACATTATAAATAAAATAAATGTAAAAAAAAAGGGGGGGGGCAGGTAAAGCTCCACATGGCATACAAATAATGCGTTATTGGTGTTTTTTTTCTGGAAATCATTGACTAGACTCAGAGATCATCCACCTTTTCTGTGAACACCATCATTGTTTCCTCTCAAGCAGTGGAGGCAGCGGAAGCTCGCCGTGCTCATCCTCTGCGTCTGTAAACAGTTAATTACCCATCATGCATCTATGTTGCCCACCATCCCAGCTAAAAGGTCTCTCATTGCTGATTAACATATCGCTGCTGGACATTTTTTTTCCCCTCCGCCTCACAATAATATGCTTGTTTTGTTGCATCTGCGGTTTGATTTATTCCAATAATCAAGTTTGTTCAGTGGATAATAAAAAGAAGCTTACCATTTAACATTGGCTGCACTTATGACTGCAAATTTCCTCCATTGTTATTACGCTGTTATTGCACGCTTGTGAAAACCCAATTGCCAGGAATTCGCCAAGGGTTGGTTTAATTGGCTGTACACTAAAAGCTCTAATCTTTGACTTCTTTTTTGCCTTTGTTTGCACGATTAAGAGAAGACTGTTTTATGCTGTAGGCTATACTCTTTAATTAAGATGCAAAAACTCACATTGTGCAAACATTTATAGTTTCTTTTTTCTTAGGCATTAAGGTGCTTAGTCTTCACCAATGTTTCGAATACAACAGCATGGTTTATGTATTGACAATTACAGCATTCATATACTTTCACTGTTGATAAAAAGGATAGAAGGGATACTTTCTATTAATTTTCTCATTGCTTTTGCAGAAATTGTATTAAAATGTTGCTGCTAAATAAATGTGGGATGAGAATTTACACATAGAAAAGTGCTGGAGGTGCCAGTGAAGCGCATGTACACAGTTGCTCTGTGTCTTTTCATTGACAGCCAATAATGTCAGTGGGAGTGATGCCCATTGTTGTTGTAAATCACCTCGGTTAAATGTATTTTCCACCTGTTTAGAAGCTGAGGAAATCACAGCAGAGGATGGGAATAATAGAATAATAATGAAGAGTGAGTCATGTTGGCCTGTGAGCCTGTGCCGATCTAAAATCAATATAATTCCCTCGAGACTGTTCAAATGATAAAACAAACAAGCTGGACGGGCCTTTCATTAGGTTAAAAGTTTAGGAATCAATCAGCAAAATAGATCCCAGGATGTTAAGCTTCATTGTTTCCTTCCTGAAAAAAAAAAAAAAAAAAAAACAGGGATCAGGAATCCGGACAGTCGTCATTGACTCGGGCACAGGAGCGTTAAAAGGGAGCGTCTCCATCCAAGCTGCATCGTGGGAACTGCATTGGTCCGGCTTACGCGAGCTGTCTCCGGTCGCCTCCAAAACAAACAGGCAAGCATTTTTCAGGAATGGACGCGAGAGTCATTAATCAAGGTCTGAGGCAGAAGTCCAGAACTCGAAAACATGGAATCCACCTGAGAGGGGAGCAGCTCAGAGAGATGTGCTGCGCTGCAGAACTGGTGGCTCACCTGTCCGTCACGGTAGCCTCTCGCGGAGGCGGGGGGGCAGGGTGGGGGACGAGCCTCTGCTGGCTGGTAAATGTTATTTAAAGGTCAGAGTTACACACACCAGCGGGTTAATGGTCGGAGTCATACTTTTGCACCAGCTTCACTGCGAACGCGCCAGTCAAAGGGATCTGCGATGTGATTGGGTAGAAAAGATGGCCCGCACTTGATGGTGGAACCTCTGTGGAGCTTTTTCACCCGGTGTTGATTTTATCGCGCGGAAACGCACTGACAGAATTTATGATTCAGCCTGAGAAGTAATCGTGGATACGTCAAACCCCCATGCTCTCCCAAAGAATATGACCCCTTGTGAGCGGAAGGATATTAGCTTTTAACTCCTCTTTTTCACTTTTAATGAACTGAAGAGACCAATTTGTCAACCGGTGAGCCACTAAAGCAGAACAAAGCATTTAATCTCTGACCTTCTGCTTTTTTCCAGAGAATCAGTCGTAGCAAAAGCCAAGAAGCAGGTGCAAAGGACAGTGTTGACTGCCACATTGTTTCAGAACCGTATAGGAAGTCCTCCTTTCTCCTCCATGCGAGGTGGTTTTGTGTGTGCAGGGCCCTCCACATCTGTGGGCTTTTAATGGAGCAAAAAACCTTTTCCAATTGTTGCTGAAGAGACCTGGAGCGTCTCCTGGAAGCCGCTTCCTCAAACAGGAAGTCGAAGGCGGTATTGTGGGAGAAGAAAAAGAGGGAACAGTGTCTTCTCCTCGTGCCCAACAATGGGCCCATAATTAAAATCTCAGGGAGGGCAAGTTGTCCTTTAAGGGCTTGAATGAATGATCATTATGTGCACGATGGGGGCAGGTTTTCTGTGCAGCCGGGTGTAAATTCGGAGAAATGTTATTTACCCTTATGTGTCTAAGTTGGTGCAACTATTCATTTAGAGCTTCGCGAAGTACGACTTCTATTGGCTGCTATTTAACCATCGTTATGCGGTTGATGAAATCATATCATATTTACACAAAGGCCGTATAGCGCGTTGCTCTTCGTGCTCCTTGAATTCCAAAGACAATCCATAAGAAAAGATGTCCGAGGATGTCCTGCTCTTCACTCAACTTAATTTTAGTGAAGAACAGTTTGCTTGCAAATGTTCGGTAAAGATAACCTCTTCAGGAGACCAAATCAAACTGAAAAAGGCAAAATCAGATATGAATGAATAAAATAATTAAAGCAGATATAAACAAAAAGCTCTGCTTTCCTCCATTTGAACTTGACACTGCTGCTCATTTGCCAAGTTCTAAAGTAGCGGCTGTTTTCGCTCTCTCTCAATGTTACAAATTATCGGAAAAAGCTTTAATTCAGAGAAACAATCGCATCTTTAACGCTCCGCATGAACGCCTATTAACGGGAGGCACAATGGAGACGTGACCTTGAGTCCAATGAGTTGCCTGGCAGCACAAAGCAGAGCAGCATCAGGTTCATTTGGCTATGTTTCATTAGGAGAACGGAAGGCGAGCCTATTAAGGAGACATCGCTCTACCTTCTTTGTACAATGCAAGTCAAAAGAGCGGTAAACATCATCCAAGGTTAAGTTGTGAGCAGGTTATAGTTGATGAAAAGCTTGTGTGTACTTGTCACAAACGTCCTCCAGTATCTCAAGCAGCTTATCGATCTCTATCCTTTCGTACAAGAAGCTCATTTATTGCAACATATTCGCTCATAATATGGAGTCTTTTAAATATAAACCAATCATCCATCTAGATGCTTTATAATGAAATGTCTATCGTATGTTCATGTTGCTCATGGGTCGTCGTCATCAGGTGATCATGTGATAGAAGCAGGGGAGAAAAATGTGTAACATTCTAAAGGATATAGGAAGCAGAATCTTGATGGAATGTAATACAAAATTTGGAATGAATTCAGAGAAACCTTCAATAAGTGATTACCTGGCAACAGCTTGTGTTGTTGAAGTAACCACTGAGTTTAAAGCAGCCAGCCTAAAGGGCAAAGGTCTTCATTTCTATCTTCTGAATAAAAAAAAAATTGTCTAAGTAAGTGGCCTTGACGTCAAGACTGCTGCATTGTCAAAATGGACATTTAAAAAGTCGTCCCGACTATTGTAAAGATAAACAGCATGGCCCCAAACACGCTAACAATGCAACAGTTGCTATTTCATGTGTGAAGCAGCAATAAAGCGAGAGTTTGAAAAAAAAAAAAAAAAACCCAAAAAGAAGCACTAAACTGAATGTTGTCTTTACTGTGGTGATTTCCCCCTTTGTTTTTCTCTCAATATGAAGCACAAACAAAAGGTNNNCACACACCCCATTAGGCCCCTAAGCTTCCAGCCTAAACAGAATATTTTGGATACAGTAGCCCTCATGGTCTTCAACAAGGCTCCTAATTGAGAAATTAATGCAGAAAAATCAATTGGCCTGAAGTTTGGTGTCCACTAGACTCCTAAAGGCTTCAAGCAAGCAGCAATCAATGTTTTCCACATGGGTGGCTCCGCGGCTCCTCCTTCACACTCTTTTGTCTATGAGTTTATAGCTGGAGGATTTTAATTTACTGATTTCAATGCAACAAACTTATATTCACTCACTTTTGTGATGATTTCTGATGTATTTTTGCTTGAAATGATGCCTTCAGTCCTCACTTAAGCATCACTTAACAAAAACACAATTTCTAGAAAAGGAGATGTATTATGCAGAAATGGGGCCCTTACTACCAACACTTTGGAGACAGCCTTATTTACACTTCAAAATGAGGATCTTTTAACATTCTGTGATCATCCGCAGCATTGTTGGTGGATGAATCACTGCGATCTGCACATCCCTCTCACCCAGAGGACATGCTCTTGTTTAGGGCCATTTTTAAGCGACGCACATCATCATCATCATCATCATCGCCATCGGGTCAATAAAAAAGCAACCTTGAATTCCCAGAACAAGCGCACATCAGCTTGTTACAGCCAAAAGCAGAAGGCACAATGCACACACACAAAAAAAAGGGCCCGGAGAGAAAGATCTGTTAGCAAAATCTTTGGGTAATTTAAAAATTTAACCCAAAACACTTCTCTGTCCCCCCATGCCTTTCACTTCTTAATGGTCAAAGTTCTGACAAGAAAATGGACATTTGCTGCTGGTGGGTGCAGTGGGAAAATGAGTGCCATGTTTCTTTTTTGTGCTCGTTAACCACCTTCCAAATTCATCATAAGCCCAGAGATCAGATCACAGTAATATTTGATCAATATTAATAAGGATAGGCAAACTCCTCCAGTAATTACCACAGTCTCTAGGCTTTGATTTCATCCATTACTAACGCCTCTGCATCTTTAGATTAAAAAAAGCGCCCCCCTTTTATTTCATAACATTAAATCCCGACATGCATCCTCTAAAAGCACTAATAAGACAAAGATAAGATTTGCATCCCCATACAAGTGTCTTTTTCAATTGATTATGAAGCCGCCATTGATGTGAGAGAAATTGATGTTTTCCTCTGTTCTTAAGGGCGGCTAATAGAAGGGGCGGGCTTCGAGGAGGGGACTTTGCTACTTTGATCTTCAATCAGTAAAAAATCCCACTTCTTTGTCAGACTATATTTGGTAAATAACGTTGACAATCTGCAGAGCCTGGAAATAGAGAGAGGGATGGTGAAGGAGAAGAAGAGAGGGTGGCCAGGGAGAGAAAAGCACCCTAAAATGGAAAAATGATGAAGTGTTAAATGTCAGGTAACGTTACTACCCAAAAAAACGGTCTGGATCTGGGACATAGTCAAAGGAGACCACCAAACTATGGCTGATGTTCAAATCGAGCTTTTAACACAGCTGCTCCCGTGTTTCTCTGACTGACACACACACACACTGCAGGTTCCTAATTAAGCCTGATGAAATACAACAGGTGGATGTGAGAAAAGTAATAAATCACCCCCCCCCCCC
>BJFM01003547.1:49022-60330 GCA_016586285.1 Arothron firmamentum | reverse complement strand
GAGGAGGAGGAGGAGGAGGAGGAGGAGGACTGGAAATCTAGGAGCAAACCATCAGCACGAGAACAGAATTTTCACTCTTTCACTCCTCTGAACTCTTTCTGGCCTTCTCTCCGTCGCGTTTCCTCTCTTCCTCTTCATCGCGTGCATCTCTGCAGCGTCACATGATGTTCAACATTTCTCTTCCTGACACATTCTCTTGTTCACTCTCCTCCGTTACTCCTTCTTTCCCCTCCTCCTCCCTCACTGGGGGGAAATCTGGCTGCCTTTTCCTCTCAGCTCTTCTCTGCTTTCTTCCCGTCTTCCTTCCCTCCACCTTCATCTCTCGTTCCAGTTCTCGTCTCCAGGTTTCCAGCTTGGAGCTCTGAGCTCCTGAGATTAATCTGACATGTCCGACTTCAACGCCGTCTGGATTCAAAACATCAGCTCTGAATTTATCAACTTATCAACCTAAAAAAGGGGGATTTTAACATCTTGAGCTGCGTTCTGTTTTTTTATGACTCACTTTCTCCGTCTCCGCTGCTTCACGTCTTCTCAGGTCGGCGCCAGCGAAGCCGATCAAACACACCAGTGACCTCAAACCCTCTATTTTCAAGATTAGAACACAAAAAAAAACTGGGATGAGAGGAATTTTTTAAATATTGGGACAATGTATGACATTTGACCTTAATTTTTTCCTACTGTATTCCACCAGCACTCATTTGCAGCCTCTCCTCTTTCCTGATCCTTTCCTTTTCTCCTCCTCCCTCGTTCTTCCTAATGTTATATTAATAATGGAGATGATGCATGTTCAGCCAGAGTCCATGAATTAAACATCAGCTGGGAAGGAGCACTGACGGAAGGAGGGAAAAGAAGGATGAGAGGAGAGAGGGATGAAGTTGCGGAGCGGATCTCATGGATGTGTCACACTTCTGCAGCGCAGTGATCACCTCGTTGCTGCAAGCGCCCATCTGCTGACACATCACTTCAGCCATGACGCTGAGCTTCAGGGGGAGTCAGAAGGTCACACACATGGCCGTGTGTGTGTGTGTGTGTGTGAGAGAGAGAGAGAGAGAGAGAGGGAGAGAGAGGGAGAGATGTGCACATGTGTTTCCAGCGCAGTGACACTTTTTGGATGTTAATGTTACATCCGTGCAGCAGCCTCGCTGAGTGCCCTTGAACCCATAAAAGCTCTGCAGCCTTCAGCCTCAGACCTATTAGACTTCAGACCAGGCTGAGGTTCTAAACCTGTGTGTGTGTGTGTGTGTGTGTGTGTGTGTGTGTGTGTGTGTGTGTGTGTGTGTGTGTGTGAGAACATGATTGATGCACTGTCCCACTGCTCACATATCCGCCGTGGTTTTCTCCATCCGGCTGAATTGTGCTGCAGCAGAAACTGGAGTCAGATCAGCCTTGAAAGTCCGACGGGCTGGATTTAAGGAGGATTAACGTTGACGTAAATCCAAGAAAACCACGTGAATCCTGCATGACTCCACCAGTTCTCCCAGGAACAAAACGTTTGTGAATTCCACCAATCACAGCAGCACAGTGAGAAAAATGTCAACGCTTTGTTGGTCTCATCTTCATGGAACCACACACACACACACACACACACACGCACGCACGCACGCACGCACACACACATACACAGAGTAAAGCTCCATTCAACCTGTACTGATATCTGCACCGCCCCTGCAGCTGGAGCTCACCTGCTACGTCAGTAATTCAGCCTGTCAGGAAGCAGGTTCCAGATGTTGTCTCTCTGCTCAGGAAGCAGCTGGAATTTTACCTTTATTTGGATTGATTATGGGTACAATTTCCTCTGTGTAAGTGGTAAAATACTGAGAAAATACTGAGAACAAAAGTGATTAGACACACAGTAACACCATTTAGTAAAAGCATTTTCCTAAAACTATTAGAATCAAAAAATTATTGACTGTGTGTGTGTGTGTGTGTGTGTGGTTCTTCTCTATGAGAATATCTAATAATAACATCCTGATTCATCTATAAATACAGATCTTCTCTTTTCGTTCTGCCTTCTTGCATGATGAGCTCTGGCAGGCTGTGCCTGCGCCGGGTCAGAATCAGCACCAGGAGCCTGAACCTCTGCAGGTTTCTGGACTGGCCTCAGTTAACTGCGAAGTTTAAAGTCCTTTAAACTGTTTTTATATTCTCATAAAGATCTCCACATTACTGGTGAAAGCCTAGTTTAGGAAATGAAAGGATCAGATTTGCACATACGCTGAATTCCTTGTCCTTTGTGCTGTGAACTTACATAAACGTTTAGAGGTGCGTAAACGGAGATGATGGCGTCCTCACTTCACTCATCTTCTCTTTTTAAAGCTGGCCGTCGTCACGTTATCGTCTTTACTACTTTCTGGTGTCCCAGTCGGCCCTCTGCTCAGGGCATTTTGTGTTTGTGTTTGTGAAGGAGGGCTGGATGCAGACGTCCCCATCATGACGGCTGCATCGCCCTGAGGTGGAAGCTCCTGGTCTCACACACACACACACACTTTTTACCTTAGGTTGGATGGATTGCTTGATAAGGCCATTCAGAAAATCAATGTTCTTACACTTCAAACTAAATTCTACACAACTGCAAAGGTGATTTTGTAAACATCCAGTATATTTTGACTAAGTATGCTGATATTAATGAAAGTAAACCTCAGCTACACGTTAATAACCCCAATCCTAAAGAGTTTCCATAAATATCTCAATCATCACGCTGTTTTCTATACTTGTGACTGGTGACTTGTTAAAAGACACACAGGATAGCTGTTGATGTGGGAAAAAGGTCTTGTGCTGAGGAGCCCTCAGAGAAAACTGGGAGGTTTTTAAAACTCTGATGCTGAAGATATTTTACAGAACATCCGGGAAATGTCTCCCCTGGTGGTGGCGGTCAGTACTGCATGCGCGTCTATCTTGAAGAGTCCGTGTGTTGAACGTCTCCTCTGACCTTCAGACACACTTGGCCTCCATGTCATAGAGATGAAGAAGGTCTGAGAGCACTGCCTCAATGTCTGATTTGGTAATGTCCTCACAGAGCACCTGTCCATATAAAAAAAAACACTTTTAGACCAGGTTAGCAGCTCACAGCCAGCTTCTCTCACCAAAAACATCAAATTCTGCATGAAGAGAGCGCTTTAAGGAAAAATGATGTTCAGTTAATGAAGTGAAAACTGGAGAGACGGCACAACCGTCTGATTAGGTGTGTGACCCAAAGAATGTCTGACATGATGCAGGAGCAGGCTTTGGATAAATCACAATAATACAACAGTAATAAAACAATAATATGACAGTAATAAAACAATAATATGACAGTAATAAAACAATAATATGACAGTAATAAAAAAATATGACAGTAATAAAACAATAATATGACAGTAATAAAACAATAATATGACAGTCTTGAGCTCTTCCCTCAGTCGGGCGGTTGAAGCGGCGCTCTAGTTTGATAGTGATAATACTGGATACAAACACACCTGCCACCACTCCTTCTCCCCCACAGGCAGCTCGACACCGTAGCTGTTCAGTGCCAGGTAGAGTGTTGCTATGGCGATGTGTTGGGGTGTATGGCGGATACACATGATCCCATGGTAACAGTCCCTTAGCAGAGCCCAGGAAGTTTCTGCCACGGGGGTTCGCGACCAAGCGTGGCGGTTCACGAGTGACCTGACTGACGCCAGGTAGTGAAGCAAATACTGGAGAAACAGACGCAGGCTGGGTGATTACACACTCAGGGAGGTGGACTCACGCGCACCACCGCACAAACCTTGTGAGGGTGTTCAAAGCAAACGTAGAAGTTGAGCTGTCGCAGGATGAGCAGCTCACACTGCACCACGCTGTCCCTTAGATCCCAGAAATCCTTGTCACATTCTAGAGGAGCGCTGGCCCTGTTGAAATACCTGCAGAGGAGGAGAGGAAAAGGGATGTAAGAGGAGATACGTGGAGCCACATAGCAAACGTCACTGACTGCCTTACCTGTGGCTTACGTTGATAATATCACGAGTCCTGATGTGCTGCTCCTCTATCTTTCCAGCCAGGTACAAACAGCTCATGGCCACCAAGTAGGGCTCATAGGCCTTCAGGCTGACGTGCTCGAAGAAACGGTGGAAAAGCACACAAGCTGTGGCCACAGGGACAGAGCGCATGCCCAGCTTCACTCCTGGAAAGTCAAAATATTTAAAATGAAAATAAATGTAACGACAACTTAAGCGCTGGTGATGTGGTGAAGTACTTAAACTCCTCATGAACGAGAAGCTCCGTGCTACCTGTCTCCATCATGAAGCGACACACGCGGAAATGTGTTTTTATGTCTCCGGCGACATCAGCTTCCGAATCACCGTCGGAATTTTTCCGGATCGCCACTTTCTGCTGCCCAGCTTCGATGGCGTCCAAACGAGCAGACGGTCCCTCCATGGTTAGCATACACAGGACAAGCTAGGCGCTGGCTAACAGCTAGCAACCAACAGCCTGCAGCAAACAGCTGCAGAGACCCGAGATCGACTAAACACTAAGAGGAGTTTCATCCGGAGACATAACTCTAAGCAGCGGTGGGGTTCAGTTGTGTTTTCGGATAAATCTTCGGTCAGACGCGCTGGAATTTGCGCGACAACAGGTGGCGAGTTAGCTTTACGGCCGCAGCAGATACCGGAAGATAAACAGTCAGACTTCCGGCGACCAGGAACGTTCCTTCAGGACCGGTGTAGCTACGAAACCTGTCCGGGCTGTCAGAATTGTGGCACAGATTTGGTACCTACGCCGGTTTCCCCAAATAATGTTTGAAAGGTACACGTACAGTATATACGTATATATTTCCCCTTAAAAAAAAACAAAGAACAAATACAAAACAAGTTTCCTACATGTCCGAATGCACACGACATTCCACCCCTCCGTGCACCCTCCAGCCTCATCACCATTTGTCGGTTATTGATTACAAATATAAAAATATTTATAATATATTGGAAAAAGCTAGTTTTCTTGGCTGCGAGTGTGAAGTGATTTTGCTTTTAACTGGCATCCCTTAGTAACTTTTGTCGCCGTGGAGAAGTCATAGCCGCGTCCTCCCGACCGTGGCGCACGGGTGTGTGTTCCATGAGTGTCCGACACACGGTGCTGGAGTAGTTTTGGTGTGAGCTGGGATTCTAACCTGTGTGCAGAACCTGGATAGCAACCTATAGGGGTGTGCATGCTGTCAGAGCAAGCAAAAGTGTAAAAATGAAAGGTTCAAAGGCACTTTGATCTGAGGCAACATACATTGTTACAACTATGTTATGTTGTGTTAGAGCGGCCCTCTAAACTACCGGGATCTGCTAACTTCAACCACAGTCAGGAACTGGAGAAGGAAAATACTAACTACAATAAAACTGTTGTAGTGACTTTGGCTGTCACATTTAAGACAACTGAACTCTGCTGACGTCTGCAGCGACACTCCAACCCCTGCCCACCAGAAGAGAGGTTGAAGGACACATAAATGTCATCCAACTACTCAGCAAACCAGGTAATAAATGTCTAAAACTGATCACATTAACAAGCCTGAACAAACACACTGAACCATGTTTCATCGCTGCTTTGTTGTCATTTTTGTATTGTTGCTGATTCCTTTCACTGCTGTGATCTGAAAACCTTTCTGGTTATTAATTCAAGTCCACACTTTCATCCTCAGTTTGAAGGTGCTTTCAAGCCTCGGAGGATGCAGCTCTGGACCGTGTGCAAGTCCGCCAGTAAGGTGACTGACCTGGATGACCGGTTCTAGTTCGCATTCACTCCTTCTGTGATGGATGAACATAAACCAGGCACACATCGAGCAACAGAGATGAGACATAACTCAGCTGTGTTTATTCGTGTGTGTGTGTGTGTGTGTGTGTGTGTGTGTGTGTGTGTGTGTGTGTGTGTGTGTTGCTGTAGAAAGATAGCGCATGGCCTGACTTTAAGGGAACCTGGGCTCTACCCAATCGTATCCCAGCCCACCACGTCAACCCAACCAGCCGTTCTGCTGATGGCCTGAAGCAGCTGAGGTCTTTGGGTCTTCAGCCACAGCACACTGGAAAGTGCCCCCTCCCACAGACAGACACCAGATGTTCTGATGAGGAGCAGGATGACGGCCAGTCTGAAGACGTTCCTGAGACACAGACACACACACTGGTAAGTCTGGACATTTTGAAGCTCAAGGCTTCAGGGGACACACACACGCACGCACGCACGCACGCACACACACACACACACAGCAGCGAATGTCTGAAAATACAGAGACAAAGTTTCCACGACTAAAATTCTGTACAATTCTGTTCAGTCCAGTGAGGATGGAGCTGCAGCTTCTTCAACCCAGAAAGAACCTCAGCATCCCAAACTGACAGGAGAGTCCAGCAGTCTATTAATGATCCAGCTACAGGAGAGAACCGAGACAGACGAGTGAGTGAGGCCGAGTCCTTCAGCTCCAGCAGGAGGAGCCTGCAGCAGAGCCAGCAGCGCAGCCCAGGAAGTATCTGCAGCAGCATCAGCGCAGCAGCATCAGCGCAGCAGCATCTGCAGCCCAGGAAGTATCTGCCGTAGCATCTGCAGTAGCAGCATCTGCAGGACACAAATATTGCTGTATGTTGTGAGAAGAGCATGCGGGTCGTCAATGTGAGGGCAACAAAGGATGAAGAAAAAACGATGAAGCCGTCTCCTGAGGTACCAAACTCCGGTGCGAGGGCTGATGGCTGCGCAGGACTCGGTGTGCCTTCGGTCTCTGTCACCTGACCCGACAGGGCAGAAGGCTGGAGCCCAGTTTGATGCAAAAATAGAGAATTTCAGGCTCCTTGGCAACAAAAACACTTTATTAACATCAGTTATTTAAGGCACTCTGGGCGTTCCAGGTAAAAAAAAATACATTAAATGAATCATGTAAAAATGATATTAAATAAAATATATTTATATTGTTGTTGGAACAGGAAAAAAATACATGAAAGGCACTTCGATTACAGGGTGTGTTTTCCTCTTGTCATGGCTGATTGTCATGGCTGATTCTTTGTGATCCAGCTGACAGTTGCCTGTCAGCAGCTCATGCGCGTCCAGACCGGATCTCATCTCCGGGCTCGGCAGAGTCAGGTGATCAAACATGTGACCACAGCCTCAGCGAGTTGTGACCCTGATCTTTCTGACGATGAGCCAGTTGTGCTGGTCCGCAGTCACGAGTATCCGCAGACAGGACGAGGCGGAGCCGTACTCTCTGTCCACCTCCTTCATCTCGAACCTGCCGTCTTTGAACGTCCCGACAGACTGGAAGTCTCTACAGCTCTTCCCCGTGGTCGTGGTTATCACGCCTCGGCCGATCTCCACCTGACCCGACTCCAGCAGGTCTCGGCCCTCCGCCCCCGTTTCTATGAGGATGCTGGTGAACACTGCGGGGGCGGCGAGGACCGCAGTCAGGCTGTTGCCTTTCTTGATGGAGTGTGACCAGAAGTACTCCGCTGCGTTATTCCAGGCCAGTCTGGGCACGTTTTGCTGGTAGACGGACATGTCGGTGAAAACATCAGCACTAGGGTTGGGGTTGACCTCCTCCTGAAAGTACTTGTCCTTTAAACGATTCTGATTTCCGCTGAAGGAAGAGAAGGTCCCCATGTGTTGGAACAGGGACGGTTTGAAGACAATCGTTTCCTTCTGAGTCAGCAGCTCCCGGAAGTGAGACATCAACCAGTCGCAGGGCATTTCCTGGTAGAACAGGAAGAGGAAGCGTGCCAGAAGACCAGCGTCGCCCGATTTGTAGAGTTTCCCAATGTAACCAAGAACAGAGAACTCGATGACGGCCCAGGTGGTCTTCTTTGCCTCCTGTTCTTCAGTCCTCCTCCTGATGTGGCTGAAGAAGTTCTTTGTGCAGAAAACGTCGTCCTCCAGCTGGAGGTAGTAACGGCTGAGCCCGGCGCTGTAGTTGATCAGGAAGGAGTAATCCACGTTCTGCTTGGAGCGGAAGGTTACCCTGGCTGGAGAATCGTTGTAGTTTCTCTTCAGACCTGCAGGAGAGCCAGAAAGACTGAGATCAACACACAGCACCGACCAGTGCACATCTGAGGGGTCACACCGGAAGAGCACCTTGAAGAGGAGGGTAGAAGTCCTCAGCAACATGGAGCACCACCAGGTGGCCCTCTTCCAGCTCGGAGGGAAATCTAGTTTGGATCTCCTTCACCGTGTCGTTCCTCCAGCTGGCGTCAAAGTCTGCGAGCAGCAGAACCACCACCATGGACGCACGCTCTTCAGGAGAAGACTGGGACATGATGGACTGCAGGGTGGACAACAGGTACATCCCCTTGATCCTCTTCACTGATGAGATCCCAACAGCCAGATATCCTGCAAACGCAGAGAAGTGAAGCGTCTGCGTCTGCGTCTGCGTCTGCGTCTGCGCTGGGGTTCAGCTGACAGAGACCCAGACACACACGCCACCTCCCCTTCATCTCCAGGGACTTTTTCTGACTTGGAGGCACTCAGATGAAAAAGAATTCAGCATAAATATTTGAGCTGTGTAATCCTAAATACCAAATATGAAAAAGACGACTAAAAATCCATGAACAGAGCTGAGTATGAAGGACCAGCAGGGGGCGTCATACAGTCTCAGCAGAACAATAACATTTGATTGTTGTTGTTATTATTGTTATTGGTCTCCTCCCCATCTCGGCACAGGAACCGACTGGTAGCGTTCAGAAATGTATTTGTCACTCACTCTTTTCAGCAGGTGGTGTTCCAGCGAGCAGCTGATAGGACACGTTAAGAGGCAGGAAATTTTTAGCGTCCACCCAGGACGGCTGGCTGACCACCTTGGCTGGTCTCTGATTTGCTTGAACTCTTTCTAAAGATCCGCGGAAGCCCTGCAAGGCAAACATCAATGTGAGTATTTGGTGTGTTTGACTGCTTTAGATGTTTCTCCTGTATGACTGAATACATAAACTAATTATCTTCCAGAAACGCCACTTCGACCTTCTTTCCTACACCCTCCTCTACCTACTTTGGAGACTCTGATGCATTTTTACGGTATCATATTCTCGCAATCACATCACAGACACCCACACTACACAACCAAGCTGGTTTCAGGCTTTGACCTCCAGCTCCTCAAACCTGCATGAACATTTCATCAAAATTAATATCTTGGCTTTTCTCTCAGTGCCTCCATATATGTAGTTCAATTTCACTGGGGATAAATAATTCAATTTTACACATTTTTTAAAAGGAAATGCCTATACTTGTTGGTGCCTGAGAATATCTGATTTGACCTGTGTATGTGCTGCCCTCTTGTGGAAGTTTTTATGTTTGGAACCGTTTAAAGCTGCTAACTTTCAATTAGCTAAACTAGTTAAAAACTTTCTTACAGTAGTTTTTTAAATTTATTTTCATTGAATCACATAAAAACACGGTTAAAATATTCACAATTGTGGTGTAACTTTAACGCGACATCTTAACTGTGCAGGTGGATTGTGGTGTTAGATAGGATCACACTTCCAGATGAACCACATTTTGCTGTCTTAAGATACACAAACATAATTTGAGTAGATAAAAATGTTAGCATATTTGTGTGTGTGTGTGTGTGTGTGTGTGTGTGTGTGTGTGTGTGTGTGTGGGTGGGTGGGTGTGTCATTGTGACTCACCTCATTGGTAACACCCGATGGGAAAAGGAAGTAAAGCCCTCCAACAACAAGCACAACGGCCAAAATAATCATCCTTCTTCTAAGACGCATTATTCCACACACACACACACACACACACACACACACACACACACACACACACACACACACACACACACACAAGAATGAAAGTCATTTATTTTTAGGGGGGATTCAAACAACAGAAAATGTTTAAACAAGCAGGAGAGTCAACAGGTTCTACGGGCACCTATAGATAACAGACATTCCAGCCGTTGACCTACAGGTTTAAACTGGATTGAGGAAGAAATGACTCTCATCTAATATTCTTTTTTTTTCCTGATCAAATGAAACACACACACACACACACGTGCGCGCACACACACAGAGCTTACATTTATTGTGCAGTAGCTCCACACCCTGCAGGCTGTTTGCCCAGATAAAGGTCCCACCCTGGGTTGCTGCCGTCCGTCTCCAGTCGGGCCGTTGCTGTGGTTAGAAAAACAAGGAGAAGTCAGACTTCCTGAGCCAGGAGCACCAGAACCTGAGTCCAGCCCCGTTTATGTTGACTCCAAACACCCTGGACGACACACACACACACACACACACCACACACACACACACACACACACACACACACAGGCGCTGCCGTCCGGCCCCAAAGACCCAGAGAAGGTGGACCAGATGTTTCCTTCAGACCAGACGTCCCACCAGCATCACTGTCTCACCTCCATCTGCTACACCCGAACCTCCATTCTCCACCTGTTCCAGCCTGCTTGCACTCCTCGTCTTTTCTCCTCCCTCCAGCACTTTTTCCAACGTAACAAATTTTATTTTTTCACAACTACGACGTTAAAGAAGAAAACCCTTCGAGACGGTGGCTGCCGAGGGGAGCAGGACGCAGGTCCACGGCCGTCGGTGAGGCCGCTCAAAGAATCCCAGCAGACAGGAAGAACCAGAGACTTCACAGCTTGTGACAAATGTCAGTAAAATATCTGGTTCTTCTGGTCAGTGCTGAACGCCAGCCTTCATCTGGGGTTGTTCAGGAAACTGGAATTTCAAAGCTCCGAGTTCCAACCTGAACTCAGGCTTGCCAAACTCTGAATTACCAGTCTGGCAAACTTAGAGTTTTTGGATTCAGAACACATTCTAAGAGTGGGTTTAATCACCTCTGACTCAGGGTTTCGCTCGCGCACGGAGATCTAAAAAGCCTTATCAATGGAACGCAGATACCCTGATTCACCATGGCAACAAGTGAACATAACCTTTGATCGTCACACTCCTCCCTGTTGGAGAAGGAAGGTTTCATGACCGCGCACACCGAAAATGTGCATTTTTCAAGGAAGACAATAGAATAGAATCTATGTTTATTTTCTCACATTGGGGGAAATGGCAGCGTCCCAGCAGCAGCAAACAGAGCAGAAAAAAAGAAGGAATGAAAAGATGGAAATAATGTACAAGACTTTTAGAAAAATCTAAAAAATAAATTAAAAATAAATCAGTCTATTATATTCACAGCTGTACATGTTTGGCCTGACCGTTTCCCATGAGTGGGTCAGCGCTGATGGTGAAGGCAGAGATTCCACTTGAGGTAGAACCTTTGTGCATCGTTAGGATGCTGCATTAAACAGTCTGATGCTGTGGGAGGAACGAGCTGCGCTAGCGCTCCCTCCAGCACCGAGGAGGCCTCAGAGTGCTGGAGGAGCCGCCCAGGGCCTGGAGGA
>BJFM01003547.1:9785-49009 GCA_016586285.1 Arothron firmamentum | reverse complement strand
TGGCGCAGGGGCCAAAAGCAAAACTGCAACAGCAGCATACAGGTGCTTTCTGATATCAATCAATTTAGTGATTAAACTGGTAGCTGCAGTTCTACGGACCTCTTCCATCAGATGTCTGGGCTGGCTGACACTTTTAACACAAACATGTCTAAAAGTTCTTTGAGTGCAACAGTAACGTTTGTGACAGCCCGACGGTTACCATGGACACGTGCTCCCCCATATTATATTTAAAAAAAAAAAAAAAAACTTTGGCAAAACTAAAGAAAGGTAAAAATAAAATGGGTAACTGGGTCGATAACTGGGTCAATAACTGGGCTCAGACGTCCCATCGGCGGATCTTCCTCTCCGACAGTCTGCAGCTTCAAGAGCAGCAGAAACTCGGGCTTGTTTGCCTGTTACCATGGTAACTGAGTCAGGGTTACTGAAGCCTCTCTGAAAGCGAAAACCCCGAGTTTAGCTCCCGCTGGAGCCGCTTTGTGAACCGGGCCCCGGGGTCTGGACGTGCTAAATAAATCAATAAAACCAGCGAGTGGAGCTCAGAAACCAGCAGGTGCTGCTCATCTCCATGATGATGCTGCTTCCTGGCAGCAAGCAGCTGATTTAAAGTCAGCCGTTAAACCGCCGATTTAAGCAAGGAAAGAGGACCACGCTGAAGATGATCCAGGTTCCTGGGGCGGTTCTTCTCCATCATCCACTGGAGCAGAGAGGTTCGGGTCCAGGAGGGAGAAGGTGAAGCTGTGCTTCATTAAAGCGATCAAAGCCAGCAGAGTTGCTCAGACGCGGAAACATCTGCCTTCGTGACGCGGAACGTTGATTCTCTCACCGATGTTCAGAACCTCTGAAAGAGGAACTGGATCCACTGACACCTTCAAATTCAACACGAACCGAACGGGAAGAGGAATCAAAGACAGCTTCACCCACTCTGCGGGGGCGGCGCAGGCGGGTGAAGCATCAGCAGCAACATGCTGACAGGTGGAGTCAAACTTCAGCAGAAATTAGTTCGTCTTTAGACCAACTGGAACTCAGCTCCCGCAGCGTTTCCACGCACACCTCCACCTCCGCCTCCACCTCCACCTCATTCATCCAGGCCCACCTACCTGCTCGCTGTCTTCTCGGGGGTGGTGGAGGTCCAGACGTTGCTCTCGTCGTCTTCCTGGTGCAACCGTTCCTGCTAGACTTCGTCCTTTATTCCGCATCACGTGACCGCGGTTTAGTTAAAAACCACAGGAACCAAAACGTCAAAAGGTTGCAAAGGTTGCTCCGCACCCAGAGCAAGGGTGGACACCTGCAGCGTGTCACGACATGCGGAACAAACGCAGGAGTGCAGCCGTGAGTGTAATTACACCTGCGGGAGTTCCGGCTCCAGGCGGGTGATGGAGCCGCATTTGGAGCTGGCACCGCAACGCAAATAACACAAACCTGTTCAGGTGAGACAGCCGGCGGGAGGCTCCGCCCCCCTGTGCCCAACAGGCACACTGAGGGAAAATTACACAACTTAGGAAGGAAGAAACGAAATAACTTGCACACAAATAAGCGAGAAACAAAAGCGCTTTGGTTTCTTTCTCACCCAGTTTTTAATCTGTGCGGTTAAACCTCAGAAGCTTCTGCTCTTCTTTACCATGAAGATCCGCAGGCGAGCAGGCGCAGGCGCGGGTTCTACTCCCCCTGGCAGGACGCCGTCTGCAGGACTGTGGTCAGGATGGAGAAGAAGCCCTTCAGAGCTTCATCATCTGGCGGCTGCTGCTTCAGGGTCACTCGAACGTCCTCCTGGCCTCCCTCTGGCCCCGGGCTCCCTCCAGGCCACAGCAGCTCTCCCAGTATCAGCGTGCTGCCCGAGCGCGCCCGCTGCGTGCGCGTGTACAGGTACACCCTCCAGGGGAGCGTGTGCGGGGGCGTGAACGCCAGCATCTGGATGTTGAGCAGCTGCATGGCTGCCTGCAGGCTCTGCGGCGAGCGGTGGGGCAGCGAGGAGCTCCGGATCCGCTCCTCCAGGCAGGCGGGGGGGTGGGGGTCCTCGGGGCTCCTCTCAGCATCTAGCACCAACAGGACCAGCAGCAAAGACGTGAAACCAGCAAACATTCCCGCGGTGAAATGCCAGACTCCAAGCTTACTTTGAGCGGCGGGGCCGCGCTGCAGCTGCAGCCACGTGCGCTCAAACTCCTCGGGGGTGAGACCCGGGGAGGAGGCCAGGCTGAGGCCGCTTCCCTCGCTGGGAGGCTGGAGGACGGCGGGGCAGCCTGAGGACACACAGCCATTAAAGGAGACCCAAAGAGCAGCCCACAGCAGAGGACCCCCCCCTCACCTGACTGACCCGGCTCCATGTGAGAGGAAAGGGACTCTGGGAGGTCACTGAGGTCACAGGTCACATGCTGGGGGGTTTCTCTGCCTGCCGGCTCCGCCTCAACAGCTCCGTCCTGCCTCAGGGGCTCCAGAGTGTTGAAATAAGGGGCCCACTGGCTGACGGGCGCTGTGGGGCGGCCAATCAGAACACCCAGGGAGGGGTCTGACCTTCGACCCAGGAGGATCTTCCTCGTCTCTTCTATCCCACAATGCAACAGGCGGTAGTAGAGACGCGCCTGATCATGAACACACATGTCTGTCTCCTCCTCTGGAAGATACAGGAGACTTACTGTCATATCACACACACACACACGCACACACACACACACACACACACACACACACACACACACACACACACCTATGCAGTAGTGCAGCAGCCTTCCGAGCATGTCTTGCATCTCCGCAGGCCGGCACAGGAAGAGTCTGGTGGCGGCTGTCAGCAGCTCCATCTTGACCCCCCCAGACGCTTCGCTCCTCACGCCGTCGATGAAGAGCTCCAGGGTGTAGGGGGCGCTGGAGACCTGCTCCCCGTACATGCCCAGCAGCCACAGCAAGGCCTGCCTGCCCTGGAGGAGAAGCATTCAGACTGTGAAGATGTTTGAAAGCATCAACAGCTTCTCAGCTTCTGCCCAAACAACACGCTGCCATGGCAACCGCTGCACTGAGGTGAGCTGGAAGCCAGAGTTTCTGCACAGGTGGTGGTGGAGGGGTCAGAGGCGCTGCCCCCTGAGTTAGACCTGCCAGCTGGCTCCAGAATCGTTTGGATGTTTGCGTGGAGCAGAACCCTGATGTCAGACGGCGTTTCCAGAGGAATCATGCAGAGAACTTTGCTTTGCTAATCAGGACAGGCTGAGCAGTCAAACTGAATGCAAACCAGGTTGATTCGGTCAAGGTGCACCAAGAGATACACACTCCAGATCCTGCAGGGAGGAAGCACAGGAGGCCTCAGGAGGCCTCCATCCATGAAGGGCTCTTTGTCAGCTCTTTGGTTATTTGCATGTGGGTCCCTGGATTTGTTTGAGGTAATCTGATGGTGTCGTCAGGGCTGAGAGGATCCATCATGGCCTCCAGTTGGATGACTAATGCTCAGAAGACACACGCCATAAGCAGTGCTGGAGCTCCTCAGGAACAACTGTCTGGACTTCCACAGTCGTCTTTAACCCAAGCTCACCATCAAGATCTTTGTTCAAGCAGGGTTTTCTGCTGTTGGGTGACAGGAAAACCAGACTAGAGCTTCAGGAGCCCGTCAGAGCCTCAAGAGCCTAAAGCCCTCTCCTCTAGGCATCTGAAGGAGACAGGAGGCTAAAAGGAGAGGGCAGATCTGACCACAGCCCAGATAACAGGCCAGAAGTTCTTCCCGGGCCTCTCTTGGAAAAGGGGAGATTGGGTCAAATGTTCTCCATGGGTCAGATCACACCTACAAGACCATACCTGGCACCAATGACTGCAAACATACCTGGCTGTCCTGCAGCGTCTCCTCACAGCCGTCCAGAGCCAGACACACCGTCTGACTGTTCTGAGGACAGACCCAGACCAGGTCACGCATGGTCTGCACCACAGCTGGGGGCAGAGACGCAGCAAGAGTGAAGCTCTCCGCCGCGCCGAGGCCTCCTTCTGGGCGACCACATGAGCGGGAAGGCCTTACCAGAGGTGATGTGCTCCTGTCTCAGAGCCAGCAGCCCAGTGAGGATCTCCAGACAGCGGTCGCTGTAACTCCGCCCCACACGCCCTGCACGTGAGCGTGAACAAGTGAATGCACAAAGTCACGGTTCCTCACAACTCCAGAGGTGTGTTTGAACGTCAAAGGTCAAGGTTTAAGGGCCGAGGCAACGATCGGGGGAACGTGTATGTGTGTGTACCTATGGCAGAGATGGCAGCCTGGGCCGTCTCAGCGTTGACGTCGGTGCAATAGCCCCTCAGCTCGTCCAGGATCAGGCCCACGTTGTCATCGTTGACCAGCTCCACCAGCACCTGGACACATCACAGCTTTGCTGGGTTAAAGAAACGGGACTTCTGCTCAGCCCCAACCAGGAATCACCTGCATCTTCCTCTGCTTCATGTAGGCCGGTTCAGCGTAGCCACAGAAGAACCGCTTGTAGTGCGCCCCCATCAGGCCAGGTAGAGACTGCAGCAGCAGCTGGACAAAGAGTAATAAAATGAATACATTCAAGAGCCCTGACGAGACAAGAACATTCATTTACAACAGTGACAGCAGCAGTATTTAAAGGTAAAATGGTTCCAACTGCAGTGGGGTGTGTTTTTATTTTTCCACCATTGTGTGCTCCGTTTGTGGCCATGGCTGTGAAACAGTAGATGTTGAATGACTCTGGATGATTGTGCTGACCTGAATGTGGCAGAGGGCAGCGAACCGCATCTCTCTGGACACACTCCCGCAGGCAGCCAGCAGCGGCCCACGCGCTCGCTCCAGAGCTGCCAGACAGACGGGGAGCTGACCCGAGCAGAAGCTGAGGAAAAGGCTGAGGGTGGCGGCCATGACCATGGGCTGGTGGCTGACCAGCGACGCGTCCAGCAGTGACAAGATGTCAAATAGTTCGTTCTCTGACTGCGGACGGTAACGCTGGAGAATCCTCAGCACCTCACACTGGCCCCAGACATCCGTCTCCTTCAGCCTGGGACCATCCAGCAGAAGACGTTCATGTTTGTGGGTTTAGATTTTCCAGTGTGCTGAAGCTTCACCGACTGCTGCAGACGACTGCTGGTCCCCATCAGCCACACCCACCTGTTGAGGAGATGATGCGCGATTGGTTTATTAATGGCAACTCCTCCCTCCTCCTTCAGGATCTCCTCCAGTGCTCGGAGGCAGTTCACCATCACCACGGGGTCGGGGTCCCTCAGCAGGCTGTACAGCTCGTTCACCACTGCAGCGTCTGGGTCAACGGCATCGAAAAACTCTGGTGACTAAAAACTCCAAACAACAAAACTATGCAAGTGATGAATCTGACAGAGGCCAAAGGTTTTTTGAATCCCTATCCAGTCACAACACAAACATTCCTCCTACCGATCTCAGAGTTCTGTTGTAGATTGTGAAGTTTGGCCCAACCGAGCACAGCGACCCGGCGAACACAAGCGGCTCGGTCTCTCAGACCTGCTGTCAGCGGCTTCTCCACATACTCCACCAGGCTGGGTAACCTGGGACACACACACACACACACTCACACTCCAGCTACTCCAGCAGTACCAGGCGCAGTGAGGGTGTGCGCGCAGACGGAGGTGAGCAGCAGCCCCACCTGAGGTTGGTCATGTTCCTCAGGGCCAGGCTGCGGACCATCGGGTTGGGATCCTGACAGTCCTTCCTCAGGGTGTTGATGACCAGCAGGGACAGCTCTGGATTTAAAGTCGCGTAGGAGCAAAGGAAGACGTAGACCAATTTTTTCTGAACAATGTCCACTGTGGCGCAGGCTTTAACCATCTCAGTGAAGAGGCCCGACACATCCAGGCCCTGTGACATCGATCTGGAAACAAAAGATGGGGGATGAGGGAGATGCTGGTGGAAACTGCAGAGTGGGACATTAATAACATTAACATGAAATACCTATACGTGCTGTGCATATTTGTAGAGGGAATTGTTTGTATAGCAACCTATCTACAAAATCGTGTTTAAAATAAACTTACATTTATTGTAAAAAGGTAGAAGTCCTTGACAGGACTTTTACTTGTACAGTTCGGGTAAACACGACAGCTGTGGCACATTTTACACCTGCGCGTTATAAACAAGCCACTAACAGTCCGGATACTTGATTAGTCACAATATAAAGAGGAATTCAATGTTATTTTGTGAAGCTTTGGGCAGCTGTTAACTGTGTTTGAGACCTGACGACTTTGAGGACAGTGTTTCTGTATCTCAGCTGGTCAGACTGGACATTGGGGTTGGACAGGGCTCTCCTCAGCTCCCTCACGGCGTCTTCGCTGCCCAGATAAGGCATGATGTCCACACACGGTCCCGGCCTTCTGACGGAGCTGGAAAACACACGGATATAAACATCTAAGACATTAGCGTCCTCCAATAAACGACGATACATAGAATATATGGGTATGAACGATGAACGAACTTACCAACAGCTACACGCGGTCGGTAGCAGCCATGTCTCAAAGATAAATTCTGTCTTTAAAAACTTTGTCGTTAAACCACAAATTCAAACATTATCAGGACTGCAGTGTTGACATCCGTGGACACTTCCGCATTTCTTCTTCTGCATATTGCTTCATTTTTTCCCGCCTATACTGCGACCTGGCGGTGAAAGTTGAAATTACACCCTACCTTCACGGTTAGTGTTTCGTCCTTGATGACAGTTCAAAGTTCACTGTCCTTTTGTATTTTTAAACTAAATGTGACTATATGTCAATATAAGAATGATATTAAGTAAAACCGACTGTATATCTAGGGCATCTGTGACTAAATAAGAGTAAATGCATTAAGAGTATTGCACTTGAGTTTGAGAAAACAATTGCAAATAAAAAGATAATCATTAACAATGTTCCTGGAGTTCAGGTTAATAGCGACATAAAAGTGACTGAGCTGCACTGACTGCAATTCTTATAAAAGGGTTAAATATTTCAACAGAAACAGGAAGTTTCCTGCAACTTAGAAACCAGTTCCAACACCAACGCTGGGACCTGATGAATTAATTTTATTGTAAACAGCAGAAAATCTACAAACAGTCAGCTGTGGATCCCCAACATGACAAGTCCCGCCATGATCCGAAGGCACACATCCGCTCTGCCCGACCCCGACGGCTGGGGTTTGCAGACAGAGCATCATTAGAGGAAGCAGGTGAGACCTGATGCTGGACAGAAGGACAACTGACAGAAGGGTGTGTTTCTGGACGCCGCCCCGCCGGGGACAGGAAGCTGCTCAAGCCTTCCTGTGACCCAGGAGGGGGCGGAGCCAGAACCCAGGACTGATTTCCTGTCATTAGGGTGGGATGTTGGTTGAATTACCCCCAAAGGTGTTTGACAGAACAGCCAAAGCTGTTCCAACACACTCCACTCAGAAAGATTTGGAATGTTTCCTCTTAATAATTACAGTTTAATTTTCACTATCATTTTTGGCATTTTCATAATTTATTCGGTTACTCGTTAAAACAACTGGACAAATTCTCTCACTGACACACACACACACACACACACACACACACACACACACACACACACACACACACACACACACACACACACACACACACACTATGTTAAATTGGGACTGGGGGCAGGGCTGTTCTCCTGATTGCTAACTTGACTGCCTCGTGGGGGAACCTCAATGATGCGAGGTTTGTCAATGATGCGAGCGCGTCGGTCGCCCTTCTCCACAATTCCGATGATCCAGGCTCCGCCCGCTGACCCCTGACCTCCAGCGCTGGGGCTCTTCATCTCTGCACAGAACTTGGCGGCCTGCTCTCTGGGCAGACTCACCAGCAGTCCACCTGAGAGAGGAGAAGATGAGAACGGAGGTCAACGAAGGTCAGATCATCACTCTTGTAAAGAAACACGTCTCATCTGTGTCAGATTTCCTACCAGACGTCTCGGAAGACGTCCCCTGAACCAGGTTGAACAAGTTCCCGCAGGCTTTGCTGACGGCGGCCATCTTGGCGATGATTGGCAGGTTATGAATGACAAAAGCCACGTCGCTGCATTGCTGCTTCGCCAGGTTGTTGGCGTGACCGAGCAACCCGAAACCCGTCACATCCGTAGCCGCGTGGGCCTGGTACTTGTGCATCAGTGCAGCCGCTGAAGACACACACATCAGTGTTTCAGTTACATTAACCTTTATCACCTGTAACTGATCGCAGCAGGAGGTGTCGCACCTGTGCGATTGAGTGTTGCCATTGAGAACATGGCTTCCTGATAGGCCTCTTTAACTTCCTCTTTGGTGATGACCAGTTTGATCTTGTTCCAACGCTCAAACTGGTGTGATATCAAAATGTACAGGAGAACTTTTAGACGTCAGTAGTGAAAAAAAATAAATCAAATATGATAATATGATAATACTCTTCTCTGTTTAAAACGGTGCACTTTTGAAATGAAGCATTTTACAGGCGGTTAGTAACGATAAACGTCAGCAGACACTGATGCAAACGAGCAGGAACTGACCTGATCGAGCCACTGGTGAGCGTTCACAGCGACCTGCGTCCCCAGAGGTTTAGTCAGAACCAGGACGTCTCCTGGGACGGCCCCGTCTGGCCTGGAGGAATATAAAAGTGAAGAGAAGAAGATTCAATCTTTTATGTTTACCATGAAACGCAAATGAAAAACATCCACTTCTGCCTGGTTGAAACACTGCCACCTAGCGGTGTGGGAGCTGCGCCACATGCTCTCATGAACAGGTGGTTTCCACTGACTCACATGATGAACTCGTTAGGCTGGCAGACGACCGAGGCCACGCCCCCGATAATGATCCAGGGGTTAATGACCGTTTGGCCTCCTGTAACAGAAGTCCCTCCCTCCTCTGCTGCGTCACGAAACCCCCGAATCATCAGCGGCATGACGCGCTCGCGGTCCTGCGACACACACACACACACACACACACACACACACACACACACACACACACACACACACACACACACACACACACACGTAGACGATGAGCTAACGCGGCTGGACGGTGTTTGTTTACGTCCACGACATGACCTGCTGACGCTACCTTCTCATTCATCTTCTGGCTGACGCTCAGCAGCATCAGCATGTTGTCACACTCGGTGATGCCCATGGCGTAGAGGTCGCTGAGGACGTTAGCGCACGCTATCCTGCCCTGTGGCAAAAACCCACATTCATGTTGAAGCACCGTCCCCTCACATCTCCCCACAAAGAAAATACACATTTGTTTTTAATGGGTGCAGAACATCAGTGACTGACATCACCATGGAAACCACCTGTGGTCGGTCACCCCCCCCCCCTGGATCTGACCACAGGTGTGTTTAAAGCTGCTCACCATCATATAAGGGTCCTCCACCAGAGGGTAGAAGAAGTCGGTGGTCTGGACTAATGACAGTCCGCCATGTCTCAGTGGAATCACGCACGAGTCCATCCCCACACCTGGAGACAGCACACTGGTTATACTGGGACCCAGAGGGGAGCCGGACTGGGACAGAACTTTATCCACCTGCTCCACACTCGGGACTTTGTGTTGAAAGTGGATTCTCGGATCTTCTCTAACTTAAACCGATTAAGGTTTCAGGGCAGAAGGAAGGAAAGAGTCTGAACTTTGGTCGGAAGCGACTGAACGGCTGTTTTCTGCTGAGTCACAGAAGCGCAGTTATTGATCCTGGTCCATATCGCTAATTTATAGAACCTAACACATTCAAGCAGACGTGGCGCTGATTATTTGCTGTAAAAATTCAGTTGTTACGGCTACTGAACGCAAATTGGGTTTAACAGACATTAGCTGTCACTTGAGCTGCCGTATGACTTCACGCATGTTAGCACTTAGCTGGCTAGCTAACAGACGTTAAAACTCTAGATTAGATGTTACTTAACGCGAATGCGAGCTAACTTTTAATTTACTCTCACCGAGGCGAGGACCGGGCAACTGCTGGACGAATTCCGACGCTTCGTCTCCGGCCTTCCCGGTGCCATCGGCCTGGTCCGCCTCCAGTCCCGACAGGAGTTTGAGCAGAACCTCCTGCGGGACTTTGCAGCCTCATCCTTTCAGGTCCGAAAAAGCTGTGAGGCGAAAGCCGCGCTCCAAGCCGTGTTCCTCGGGTTTAAAATGCGTGTATCCCGATAAGAAGCCAGCGTCGGATCCCACAGCCTCTGCCGGGGGAGGCGGGGATGTGGAGCCCGACATGACCGTCGTTCAAACGCACAATGGCAACGACGGACACGGCGACGGCGAACGGAACGAGAGGGAGTCCGGAACCATGCGTGAAGCCGGAAACTACACGGTGTGAAGCTAGGACAGCTTCCTGTTGGAGCCTTCGAAGTATAATTATCAAAGGGCATTTATATGAAATAATCTACGCGATAATGCGCCATAAATGATGCAAATCTAAGGAAAAACGAACCTCCATAACCGAAACAGAGAAAATTGTCTTAAAAGGAGGGATCGTCTTGACAAATACGACAAGGGGGCTTTTATTTTAAAGGAACGGTGAATAACTTCCTGTCGTGTGTGTTTGGGTTTTGCTGGGCGCTTTACAGAATTAAACGGTTAAATTCTGACAAACGTAGTCAAAGAAGCCAGGAGTTCACTATTAAACACTCACCCTGTCGTCTGTTTTCTAACGTTTTGACTTGCTGAGGAACATAATTTAAATAATCATTCGAGTTTCTGATAGTAAATGAACTATTAGGTTTGCACAAAACACCAAAAATAAAAAATCAAACATTGATAGTGCATGTTTACCATTGCTGGTGGCTGGTTTTGAGAGTGCTGCACAGCCTGAAGGATGGGGTGGCTTGTTTGAGGGTTGCAAAAAAAAAACAAACAAACAAAAAAAAAAGCCGCAGTTGTAGCAGTTGTTTTATTTGAAACAGCATCCAAGTGAACTTTGCACACATGTCCACCACCCTGACAAAACTTAGATGGAGCTCAGAGATGCGACACGATTCCAGGAAGCAAACCAGTCAGCGCGGTTGTGAAAACCAGATGAAACAGAATTGAGAGCCAGAGAAGTTTGCTGTGGAAGTCAGTGGTGGTCAAAGGCAGAGGACAGTGACAGGCAGCTCCAGTGGAGGAGGTGATGGAGGAGAGCACCAGGATGCTCTCTCATCAGTGCAATTGACCTCCCTTCAACTCCAACATCTTATACACAAAATAGAATTGTAAAGACAGTGTCGTGTCATATTACATCATCTCATGTAATTATTTAATAATTAGTACAGTATGTACATTAGTTTTTAACTTAGCGTTGTATGTTAACACAATCAGTTCATCATTCTATGTACATTATTTATATTCACAAACACACATCATCTGCGGCGTTCTGCTGTTAAATGAGACGTTTCCACAGAAACGCTCGGTTGAACGCTGCCTTGCATGACTTTGTGCTTTGACAGACATCTGGTCATGTGACTGAACCTGATTATTCCCTTTACTGCAGTTGGTCAGACAAAATAAACAGAATCTCTGGAACCCCCCCCCACCCCCCCACCCCCCACCCCACCCAGACGCAGATCACATGATCAGGAGTCCAGCAGCAAACAGTCCTCGTTCTCGCTGGCCGGGAGCATCAGCTGCTGCTCGTAGTACAGACTCTTGGCGTAGTTGATTTCTTGCGAGATCTTGATGGCCAGACTTTCATTCTTCACGTTGACCTGAGGAGACAACAGTCAAGGAGGGTTTCTAATCTTCTTTATCAGTGTATTTGTTGTAGCATCTTGACTCTAAGTGTAGAACTTTGGCATCTCTGAGGATCCGTGCTGGTCTCTCACCATGGGTTTCTGGTGGGAGGGGCCAGGAATGGCCACGCCGCTGCCGCTGCTCTCAGCCTTCTTGGTGAGCTGCACGTAAACCCTCCCATGGTCCTTGGAGACCAGGCAGTGGTAGAGGTCGTCGTACTTCACCTCCAGGAAGATGGCATCGCGGTCCACGTAGTCCCCCGGCTTCAGGAAGTAGACCGCTATGGAGGAGATGAGGACGCAGTAGCTGTCGATGGGCTCCACGGCGATGAAGCTGGCGAGGAGAAACACGGTCAGCTGAGCACACAGTCGGGGTGGAAGTCACAGGAGACTCACAACTCGGAGTGGATGTTGTCGGTGAGGTGGAAGAGCTGCTCCTGGCCATCGGCTTGAGCTGCTGAGTATCGGGGGAGGAGACCCTGAGGTCCTTTACAGCAGCGGGGCTTCCTGACGCGCTGCACGCTGAGCCTGAACACACACACACACACACACACACACACACGCATCACAGCTTTCCTCCTGAGGGAGAAATTCTCCAGCAACGTCCTCAAAATGCAAGAACTCACCTGTGGTTGCTGAGACTGGCCATGTCCCGGACGGTCTGGGCCGTTTCTGAGGCAAAATCCAGGGCTCCAGCAACTGGTTTGGTCACAGTTCCGACCAGCCCTTTACCCAGGCCTGAAATGAAGCCGCTGACTCCGCCCTCCGTCTTCACCCCCTCTACGGTGGAGGTGATGATGCTCGTCATGCCTCCAATGATACCTGGGGACAGCGAGCGTCACGTGAGCTTCACCTCCTGTTTCATCTGTTCTTTGGGAGGTCAGAAAATCCTCAGAAGATCCTCTGGCCCAACGGCTGGAGCCAACAAGCGTTCTGTGTGTTTGTGTTTGTGTTTGTGTTGTGTTGTGTTGTGTTGTGTTGTGTTGTGTTGTGTTGTGTTGTGTTGTGTTGTGTTGTGTTGTGTTGTGTTGTGTTGTGTTGTGTTGTGTTGTGTTGTGTGTATTTTACCGTGGGCCAGCCCATGGATCCCTGCCACCAGGTGTTCCCCGCTGGTGGCTCCGTGGTACCTGATGTACTCCCGCTCGCTCTGGTGTCTGTTGTCCATCGTTTTTCCGAGCCCGTCTGACAACGTCCCTGCAAACTGACACGCAGGAACGAGGGAAGGTTCATCCTGCACGTGCACCAGCCAACGCTGACGCCACCTGAGCCGCGCACGTCACATTACAGGACGCCGTACCTTCGCTGCAGAGTTGGACACGCCGTGGGTGACGCTGCGTATGAGACCGCCCACGTTGCCGTACTTGATCAGCTCAGACACGCCTTCGCTGACGTCGTTGAGGAGGCCCATGGGGTTCCCCAGGAAGTCCACGGAGCCCAGGATCTGGGCCGCCTGGCTGATCAGCTCCTGCACACAGAGGACGCTGCAGAGTCTCCATCCAGGACACCTTCACCTGAGCAGCACGCCTCTGCTCACCTCCCGGAAGTGCTTGAGGATGTCGTTGAGGATGATCTCCTGCGTCTCGTAAGGGTGAACCCTGGTGAACGGGTACATGTTGATGACGGCGTCTTCAAATCGAATCAGAGGAAATCCCAGGGTTCCTTTCAGGGCCTGAATGCAGAAAAGACAAAGTTCAATCTAGGATTCCAGGGAAAGAAAAAAAAAACCTACAAAAGACACCATGTGTCCTTCAGCTGCATCAACAGAGAGAAGACAGCGCGTCCGACCTGCTCGTGCTTTTAACTTGAGTTAATGTGTTCATTTGTGAGAGTAAAAGGAGAAGCCTGGTTGTTACCTTGAGGTCGGGGGGCAGCTTGTGAGAGGTGAAGACGCTCAGCTTGACCTGGGGGAGGCTGATCTTCAGGTTCTCAAAGTAGTATCGTTTGGGAGGTCCTGCACCCTCGTTGGACTTCTCATGAAGGTTTTCTCCCACCTTCTCCAGCTCTACTTTCACAAAAAGGTTGGTTTGCATAGCTCTCCTTCCTGCTTACTCACACATCACACAAGCCGGTGACCCACCCGCCTCCGTCTGCCCGTATCCAAAGAAGCTGAGCAGCTTGAGCAGCAGCTTCTCTTCTATGATGACGGTGAAGCGTCGAGCTGTCACCATGAGGTGCTGCAAACACAAGGTTGCTCAATCACTGTTTCTGAGTGTGTCAGCAGTGAGAGAAACCGTCAACCACCAGCACAAAACGCTCACACATTTTTGTGCGCGTAGCACCAAAGGACAGCCATGATTCACGGTCATGGCTGCAGCGCTTGTGTAACGCGGACCTTAAAGAGCTCGGTGAGCATGAGCCTGCTGGGAACCTTCATGGCGTTGACCTGGAGGGCGGGGCCGCTGTCGCTGACGCTGCCCTCACCGGAGCTGGGCGTCACGCATAGAATCACCGGCTGGGTGGTGCCCAGCAGCTGGTTGTCCACCTAACAGCCACACAGAGGCAGGAGCCGGTGTTATGAAGCCGAAGGCTGGTGCCCAGGTTCTGCTCAGTGTTCTGCAGGCAGCCCACCTGAATCCTCTGGACGCTCAGCTCCAGCACCTCGTGAGCTGCCGTGCGCGTGAAGTGAACGCGTATACCAGACAGCATCACGAACACGAGCTCCTCGGGAACCTTGTTCACCAGCGAGACCCCCACACCTTCCTCCAGATTCACCAAAACCTGCAAAGCAACAGAAAGGCTGCGTGAGGCGAGGGGTCGCCCCAGGGCCCCTCCGGTGGAGCAGAAGAGCGAAGCTTCGCCCACACCTCCAGCTCCTGCTCACGGTCCGTCTCCTTCACATTGGCCTTGCTCCTGTCCTGCTCCATGCTGGGAGAGCTCTGGATCATTCTCCTCTGATAAAAGTCACTTATCTAGAAAAAACAGTAAAAAAAAGACCAAAAGTAACCTGCAGCTGTCCTCCGATAGGAAAAGACTAAAAAAAGCATCTGCACAGTGTGAATTCCATATTTTCGTAACTAAAATGGCTTTAACTGAACTCAAGGCAGTTCAATTAAAGCCACTTGAAGGTAGGATTTTGATTGAATGGGTCGTGAAGAACACCCGGTAAACCCTTTGGTGTTCCTCTAAAGTTTAAGCACCTGCAGGACACGAGTGGGTCCATCTGGAAGGACCTGCACAGACAGCACCCCAGAGCCAGGTCTCATCTTCTGGTTGATGAACTGTTGCTCAGGATCCGGTTCCAGCAGGCCAGAATCGGGTCCCAGCACCACCTCTGCTCCGTCATACAGTCCCTCCACTCCGCCCTTCACCTGGGCAGAGCAGGTCAAAGGTTAGAAAGGAGAACTCTCAGATGAACCTCCTGAACTCTGAAGACACAGGTGAACCCACCTGCACCACCAGGCGGGGGAGCCCACAGGTTAGCATGCCCGAGCTGAAGTACCAGGTCTGCGTAGTGCTGCGCCGAGAGTCCGGTCTCCTCAGCTTCAACGGCTCAAAACTGGGAAGAGAAAGAAGACATGCAGGGACCATCTCCAGCACCTCCACGTCGTCCCTCAGCGTCCACACCTGTTGTCAGTAACAGCCGCAAGCCCGGCGATGTCCAGCACCAGCGAAGAGTCCAGCGGACGAGGCTGCGCGGGTTTGTTCTGAGGCGGAGACGAGCCTTCGTGACACAGCATACCGGAGCCCGTCATCCTCCACAGCTGCGAGCGTTTCCCCGGCTCCTGCACCACAAACGGCAGCCAGCAGCTTCAGCTTCCAGGCCCCATGTTCACCTTCAACCCACGCTCTGCAGCTCTACCTTCTTTTTTAAGATGACCCTCTGAGTTTTGGTGTCCACGTCGAGGACCAGTTCGGCACAGCTCACCAGAGGCTTCTTCCCGACAGGCCTTCTCTCCACAGTCCTGGAAAACAGCGTTCATTTCAGGACTAGAACACCGGAGGAAACCGGAGGAAACGGCAGGAGCATACTGGGAGAACGTGTGCGTGGCCGCAATGTAAATGAAGTTTTCATAGTAGAGCTTGTTGTATTCTCTGAAGAAGTTCATGTCAGCCGTGACCTCTGAAGACCCGGCGCCCTTGGCGGTGAGTGTGAGGTGCGGCGGCAGCGTGGGCTCGTCACAGGCGTAGTCCAGCACGGAGCCGGCTTTGACCTCCGTGCGCAGCCGCATGTCAGAAACTTCATGCTGCCAGAACTGGATGGGCACCTGAGGGGTCCAGAACACACAAACAGACAGAGGTTAAACAGAAGGTTGTCGGGTTGATCTCTGGACCCTGTGTGTGAACGCTGCAAGTGTAAACAGGCGGCTGCAGCCTTGCTTATTCAGTCCTTCTCTGTTTAAACACTAATCCAGGACTTTTCCACTGATTTTGATTTATTTGAGGTGGAAGGCAGCTGCCTGATGCGTCAGCTTCCTTCCCTGACACGTCTGCACACTGCAGCAGATCTGCCCGTGTTCGCAGAGACGTACTTCAGACATGTTGTCGATGCGGAAAGGTGGCGGGAGCTGGTCGGCGTCGGTGAAGGAGATCTGGTAGGTGGCTCCTTTCAGGGTGATTTCTGTCCTCAGGAAGAAACAGTTCCCCAAAGTGTCCCTGTTTAAAACAAACAAAGAAAAGCTCCAATGATGAACGCAGTCATGGGCGTTATTGGAAAGCAGCGTCATGAGCCCTGCCCTGTCTGCACCGGGCTCTGTCGCCAGCGTTTCCCACCTCATGTTGACGTGAAAAGACTTGGGGATGTTGACTTCGAAGCCTCCAGACCAGGTGCAGTTGGGCGTGTCCATGAGTCGGACACACAGCAGCTGGTCGTAGTCGTTACGGGGCCAGTGGAAGACCACGCTGGAGCCTGGCAGGGTGGAGATGTAGCCCTCTGGATTGGCTGTGCCCTGGGACAGATGTGCTGATCTGAGTCAACTTCACTTCACAGTCGTGTTTTGGTTCACTAAGAATAATTAGTCAACACAGACACAATGATGATCAAAGTCTCCTCACCTTCCCTCTTGCAAACTCTCTCTGAGCAAAAGCTAATTTGTGAGTGGATCTGTTGTCCAGCAGGTAGCGAGGAGCAAACGTCACGATGTGGGTGTCTCTGTAGCGGCCTTTTCCTTTGCGCACGCTGATTCCTGCGTTGGATGAAAGCAGAATAAAAACCTGAGAGGTGTTTTTATCATTTGGCAGGGTTATAGTGGTTTTAAATGACTTGCCTATATTGTAGATGAGGCCGGGTCTGTTCCCAGGCTGAATCACCTTCACGGCTCTGACTCCACTCCCCCCATCCAGGGAGAAGCCCTGACACCAACCTGGAACTCCATCCGGGTGGATCCCTTTTCCGATTCTCATAGTACACCTATTGTGATGAATAAAAAGATCCAGAACACCGCTCATTCTGTCGTTCTCCAGGGGTTTAGGTCAGGAGAAGAGCACGGCGACGTGGCTGCCGACACACACTTACATTGCAGGCTGCTCTTTGTCAGTGTAGCAGAACAGTAACGGACTCAGACTTCGGGCCAGTTCGTGCTCCTCAAACTGGCCCGCTGCATCTGCTTTGGCATTGTCTTGCCGGAAAATCAAGGGCAAACCTGACAGAAAAGTTCCGTTTAGGTAAAACTGAGACTGAATGTTGTCTACACAACCGAAAGAAGAGAAGGTCAGAGGAGACCAGCATGCTGGAAACCCAGTTATAAACAATCTTTAACAGAAAAACAGCATTTTTGTCCTCTTGGTGTTGAGTCAGATTCCGCAGGGGACATTTAAAACAGCATTCCATGTGTATGATCTCAAAGAAGACATTACCGGTCTTGTTGACAAGCCAGTAGGGAGCAGATATCAGGATCTTTAGCGCCCCCTGTGCCCGCAAGATGATACGGATGGTCAGGCAAAGCAGGTGCTTGTTGGTGTCGTAGAGCCTCATTCGGACCACGTAGTTCTGGGTCCCAGGTGGGATGAGCAGCTCTTTACACACAGGAAAGTTCTCCAGCAGGACTCCTGAAGGACACGCATCATAAACGTCAGACCAGCTCGGCGCCAGGCGACAAACAGGCAGGTGGCGTCTCTACCAAGCTCCATGTTCTGCGAGGTGTCAGCAGCGTGAAGAACCGCCTCCTTGCCCGGCTTCAGTGAGCCCTTAATGGATGTTCCTTTGATATAGTAGTTGAGGTCGCAGGGCAGAAGGTTGGCCAGCACCATGGTGGGCAGCAGGTAGATGGTGTGACCTGGCTGACGGTAGATCTGCTGGGTACTCCCAGAATCCCTTTTTGCAGGCTGCTGCTCTGGGTAGTTTTCCTTCTTTATCACCACACAAAACCTGCAGGGTGCAGAGAAGCAACCGCGCATGACCAACAGCCAACAAACTGCGATGATAACGAGTCTGACGCACCTAAAACTGGCCTCCAGGTCAGCTGACTGACACTCCCTCTTACTGCTGCTGAGCTCTCCAGGGCGCTCCACGTTGGTCCAGTGGATGGGAACCTTGCAGAAGAACAACCCAAGACCTTTAGGCCGAGCTTGCAGCCGCCACGAGGTGAGGTGGAGGGGGACCGCTAAGGCCTGAGCAGGCAGGATGGGAGGCAGCACCACCGGCTCTGTCAACACAAGGACAGCGTTGCTTCAGTCGCGTCAACATGCCTGAGAGGATGGATTCGCCTCTGGGCTGGTCCAAGGTGAATGACAGAGAAAAGGGACCCGTCCTCTGGCTGGGACGCAGACGCTAGCATGGATGTTGGGGAGCTGCAGTCAGGTGTTTGGTCTTACTGTCAGGAGCAGAAGGACTGTCGAGTCGGACCTCCATGGGAACATCCAGCCGGTTCTTCACCATGAGAGAAGAGCGAACAGTGATCACCTTCCTGGCACCGCCCTCCATCGTGATGGAGAACACCACCCGGACAGGTGGCAGCGCGGAGAACTAAAGGGTCGAGTAGAGTTCAAACTTTTGAGTTATTACCAAAAAGGCTTTGGCTGAACTTTGTCTCCTGAGATAAATCCTGCTACAGACATACTGTCACGCTCTTTTCCAACCTATATTATCATTCCGTGAGATGGAAACGCAGACGGCAGACTCACGTAAACATGCGGGTGGATGATGTTGGTTCTGCTGATGGGACTTCCAACCTGTAGAAAAGGAAAGAAAAAAGAGAAAGACAAAAGCAAATCAAAACATCATCAATCATCCAACACAGAAGCCATTGAAAAGTAAAACAGAGCATTGTTTTGGTTGCAGGTTCTGGCTCACCGTGTTGGAGGAGTTGTTTCGGTCTGCAGCAGCGTAACGGAAGAAAACACCCACTTTGTCCACCGACACCGGCTTGACCTGCTCCCACCCACACACGCGGACCAGCAGCTGGTGAAGCTTCAGCTCGTGCGTGTGCCTGCGGAGGAAGAGCAGCACTTACTTAAGTCCCAGACGCAAACTTATCTCAATCTCACCGGTGCCGAAGTTTCTCCCGGGCTTCAAACTCAAAGGGAATCTCGTCTCCAGGCAACACCTCCCTCCAACGACTGACATTGTGAGTGTCATCTGTTCCCTGGCTGTGGATCTCTGAGATGGAGTCTGCGCTGCTGCTGTGCGACAGCGCCACCCTGTGGATGGATCAACTGCTTTACTTCCACTGAATGAAATCAGCTCAACCAAACGAGATTAAAATCATGCCCTTTTGGGTGTTTAACCTACCGTGTTGGGGTTGTGGTGAGGGTGGCAAACCACATGGTGCATCCTGTGTGGTTGCGCAGGGCGTAGGGCACAAATGGCTGCCTCCTCTTGGACAGTTTAACATCTGCGTGAAACAAACAACAAAGCTTAGATTAGCAAGGAGTTTGCTCATCCACATTTAGCAGATTAAGTTTGAACTAAAATGCTTTGATTGTCTTTCATTTGGAAAGATAATTTTGTAAAAAAACAGGGATATGTGGAGGAGCGTAAACATACTCCAACCCGCCAACATTTGAGGATAAACGCCATTTTCAATGGAGAAATGCGCTAAAATGCTAAACAGATGTGATCGGTCATAAATGTAAATATCCTGTTCAGTTACCGACATCAACAAGGATGACAGGTTTTCTCCTACACGCATGCAAATGTCGGCGTTCACAGTGACAGTCAGACAGTGAGGAGCTTCACTGCAACATCAACAACGTGCAACAAAAACAGCACGACAGCGCAGCGAGGACAGCCTTCACACCAGCCAGGCAGAGCACAGGTCAGCAACATGCAGGCCGGTCGGTTCAAGCAAAAACGGAACCAAAGACAGACGGATGACGTCTCTCTGGAAGAAGAGGAGCAGTCGTTTATCAGCTACTTCTGTGGACCTGTAAACTCTGAGGAAACTACAGCCACAGCAGCATTATGGCTTCCATCCCAGTGAACCCAAACCAAGGCTTCTCTTCCAGCCACAGATGCTCTTACAGACCTGCTGAGTGTTTCTGACGAGCTGTGGCCGTTAAATGTGTTTGCAGAAGCTCTGCTTATTGAAGCCTGCGCAGATAAACACATTTAGAAAGTTAGAAGACACCAGGGTGCTTCAGACTTGCTCCGGTCTCTTTTGCATTTCATCTTCCTCTGGAGAGCTAACGAGCGCACGCTTGTGCACGGTTCATAATGTCGCTGGCTTCTCTGAACTCCTTGTTGGCTGACAACACAGGGAGAAGCCCGAACAGAGCCCGTCTGCGATGAGCGGATAAGAGCTTTGAGACGGCGGGAGCTGCTGCGGCCTACGCTCTGAACAGTACCTCCGCGCTGAATCTGCTGCTCGAGGCAGGTCAGGCTGGCAGTGCTCCTCGTTCTCAGGTGAGCAAGAGGAGCACCTGGCAGCAGAGAGAGAGAGTTACTACAGACAGAAACACATGCAGAGGTAACACACAAGAGGGTTACAGGGACATCCACCCGTCCTGGACTCGGTGCACAGGTCAGTTTCAGGAGAGTGCAAGTCATGCTCCACCTCCAGTGCTCCGCCTTCATGTGCTCAGAAGCACCAACAGTTACACCAGTTCCCTTTAATGGAAGAACCAGCGGAACTTGGCTGCAGACTGGTTCATGTTTAACTTCCACCAGGTTCACTCAGGACTGGTTAACGGCAGGAAGGAGGCAGCAATCCCTCAAGCCAGTTTATTCACACACGCCTTCATACTTCAGAGACGACGTCGCTAATTAACAGTGCAGGTTTTAAAAACTGGAAACATATGCAGGATAATTCAAACGTCATCTGGTCGTTACCTCTAAATAACACGTAGTAACTACAAGATCAGTCACCACCCTGCATGCTTCAGCCATTCAAAATCCACTTTAACTGACATTATAACCTGAACTTACTCGGTCCAAGGTTGGAGGGGTCCACAGATGAACCCAGCCAGGGCAGGGGGGCGGGGGGCTGGGGGGCCTGCTCTTCCTCCTTACAGTAGTCAGCCATCCACGAGCTCTTGGTGGTGTTGTATTGTTCTGGAAAGACCCAAAAAAAGACAGTTCATGCAAATATAGATTATATTAGCAGAAATAAACGTTTGGAGCTTCATTTAGGAGCAGGAAGGCTGAACTGTGCGCAGGTAAGAGGGGACCAACATTCATCACTGCGTGGGACTTGAACACTTACCCAACAGAACAGAAGTGATGTTTACATCCAGTCTGTGCTTGGCACGAACCTCCATCTTCAGGCGTGGGGGGTGGAGACGGCCAGCAGCCTGCTGCTGCCAGGTGAGGAAGCAGGGCCAGGGCTCCATGAAGGGCTCCCAGCCTGGAAAGGTCACACGGTGATGAGGAACATTCTGACTCAGAAGCACAATGTTTGGTTTTCATGAAGGCCCAACCCAAAGGTTCCAACAGAACCTTAACTTCCCATGAATGCTGCAGGGGAGGGGCTCTACCTGACAGCTCTCGGTTGTAGTAGTCTCCAGACAGGCTGAAGCTGGCGTTGCCTTCCTGGGTGGACCCAATACGCTGCAGCACGTACAGCCCTGCAGCCAGAGGATCACCATGACAACAAAAGTGGTTCTGAAGATGAGTTTCTGTCTTCCTCAGCTCCTGTGATCATGTTGTATGAGAGTGCTTACTGGAGAAGGTGAGCTCGGCCAGTGGAATGTCACAGTCCAGGCAGTCGTCGATGAAACAAATGCACACGCTCTCGGCCTTGACCTCCACCCCAGACAGCGGAGCCGAGTGACTGCTGGAGCCCGAGTCAGCCCTGGTTCTGGGATGGCCTGCCATGTTCTCCGCGTTCTCCAGGAGCCAAGCAGCAGCCTGATCCAGCTGACCTGTGGGACACGTTCCTGCGTTTTCAGCCTGTTTCATTCAGTCAGAACTGGTCCAAAGTTCTACCGTCTGTTTAAAGGCTGGACTCACCTTTACAGTGTAAAAGGGCTGTTTTGCAGTCCTCCTTCTTGAAGCCAAGGTCCTGTAAGCGAGCCAGCTGACCTTCTGTGGAGACAAGAGCAAACAAAAGCCTCGTCACCGGGAGTGACGCAGCAGATGAGAGACCATCATGCTCCTGATGACCCTCGTCTGCTTCAGACTGCCTCAGCGTTGATGAGAACGAAGGCTGGCGTTTACACACCAATGAGGGCTTCGGTCTTGTGTCGGAAGCTGTCTTTGGGTGCGGCAGCAGGCTCTGCGTCGGGGGCAGCGGCACCGTCAGAAGGCAGCGGCGTGCTGGCAGTCGGGATGGACTTTGCAATGGCTAAGAAGAGCTGAATGTCATTGTAGGACAGACGGATGTCCAGAGCAGGAAACTGAATCTGTTGGAGAACACAGCGGTGAGCCATCCTCTAAAACTGCAGGTCTGAGGACACGCGCCATCTGCTGGCTTTAAATCCAGAACAAATGCTGCAACCATCCACTTGTGACCGAGTTGGAAACATCTGTCCTTTGCATAATTAGTGAAGTGCTCACCTCTAGCAGAGGGGGGATGTCCTCCACGTTGAAGGCGTCCAGCAGTCCTGAGCTGCTCTGATACGTGGGGCTTCCACACAGCTCCACCTGTATGTTAACGGGGTCGATGATGGACAACGCTGTCTCCTGCTCGCTGCCCAGACGACAGGAGAACACCTGAGGGTGACCAGACAGCCGAGTTAAAGGGGACGCTGAAGTCATGCAGACGCAGTTTATAGTACAATATAATAGCCTGTTTGTTTTTATTTTAATATCGTAGCTGTAGCTGAAATAATAAGTTCTGATGTACTTAACTTCAGTTAAATTTGCACTTGCCACGACAACTAGGTAACTCACCTCTATTCCTGCAAGGCTTCCAGAAAAGGGTCGATCCAGCAGTCGGGGTTTGTACGTGAGGACCGTGGTACCTTTGAGAATGACGGCGTTTGTGTCCAAACACGACCAGTCCTCCACAACCACAAACTCTGTGCCTGAAAGCAACCGAGAGTTCACATTTTAAAACACACAACAGAGGAAATGAAGACAACCGTGCAATGTTGCCAATCAGAAGCTGAAATCCATCAACTAAATCTGGACAGACTGTGTGAAATATGTATAAACGCATGTTTCTACTGACCTGTGACGTTGACCTTCACCTCCAGGCAGCGGTCCTGGGTGACCGCCACCGTCGACCTCTTGGTGACCACACCGCTCTTCACGGTCTTCGGCATGACGGTGGCGGTGCTGCCGGTCGTAGCCACGTACGAGTCGCTACTGCCACTGCTGTGACACCGTTGACGACGCTCGTCCCCACCCGGCGCCGTCTCTGCTGGGCCCTGCAGGAATTCCCGAACCAGCTGGAGCCAGTCGAAGATGAGGAAGACCCTGAGGTTGTTGAGGACAACCGTGAAGCAGGAGGACTCACGCGTGGACCTAAGAGAAGCACAACACCGTCTCAACGCTGCGCTCGCCTTTGGACCCAACGGCCTGCTGGTGACATCACCTCCTCTGGTACCTGTAATGTAATTCCAGCTGCAGCGACGCTCGGTTCGTGCCTGTTTTCGACGGCTGGAGGATGCAGTCAAACACATTTGGCTTCATTCCATCAAGCCCCGCCTGAGTTCTGTAGGGGCCGGTGTAACGAGTGTCATATGCCAACAGGGAGTGAGACACCAGGTTGACAGACTTGGACCCGTTAGAGAAACTCTCAAACAGCAGCTTCGACTTCATGAAGTCAAATCTTGTCGAAGGAAACACGAACACGATGTCAGCCGAAAGTTGACAACGGAGTTCAGCTTGCAGAACGCAAACAGGACTGAAAGCCTGACCTTGCTAGCGATCGGCTGGGTTGGGTGGGTTTGGGTCTGTCCAGGAGCTCCAGACTGACATCCATCATGTCCACCAGGAATGACATGGTGGAGTAGACATCCCCACTTAAAACCGTCTGCAACAGACAGGACAGCTTACAAAGTGGAGCACTTCAGGGAGTATTTAGGATGTACACTTCAAAATGAGCTTAACTGTTATTTCTAAAGGCTGGATCACTAATAAAAGCTTGAGTCAGGGTTTAAGGGTGAACGTGGTTAACTGTGTCTCACATAGGTGCTTGGGTCCTGCAGGTTGTACGGTCGCAGGAAATCTTCTACCGGCTCTCCCAGGTTGTTTTCTAGCAGCCCACGGATCAGCTGGTAGTGCTCCAGGTTCAAAGAGCAGTGCACCGACGACAGGCTGCCGTGGATCGACATGTCCGGCACGGACTGGTTCAGCTCCCTGAGACACCGTCAACAGAAGAGAAGGTTTGTGAGTGCAGCCTGGACAACAGTTCCACAGTTCTGTTTCTTTACAAACAAGCACACTGTTAATGCAGCTGATGTACCAGAACCGATGTGGGCTGTAATATAAGCACCACAGATGACTTCTCATATGTGGCCACAGCCTGGATTTGAGACTTTTACAACAGAAAACCGTACTTATCAAGGTTCCGTTCCACTTTGAGCTTGAGGCGGCAGCGGTCCTTTAACAGGTTGTCTCCAGTGCGACGGACAGTATACGATGGAAAGACGAGGTCTGCAGATTCGGGGGGGTTACTATCCCCCTCCCACAGCTGACAGGGCAGACGCTCTGCTGTGAAGATGTCCATCTCCTGCAGGTCCAGGGCAATGCAGTCCAACAAGCACGCGTGGTCTTAAGCAAAACGCATGAATCAATATTCAGTTCAAAAACCATCAGTTACCAAAGCCGGTTCATACGGATCTGTACGGTCAAGCCAACCTAAGCTGAGGGGCTCCTCTTCCCCAGGGGTCCTTCTGGGGTCTGGGCGCTGTGGCCTTTCCAGGGTGAACCCTGACGTTTGAGTCTCACTGCTGCTCTGTGCTGCACTCCTGACACGCTCCTTATTTTAAGAAAAGAGGGGGGGGAAAGACAAAGATAAAAATGTAAGTACTGAACCCTGCATCAACAAAAAACAACAAAAAAACTGCACACAATAATTACATCATTTACCAACAAACACATCTGCTATATTGAGCTGTAAAAGTTGGTGTTTTCTGTACAAGCAGCACATTTTACCAGAAACCTCAGCTCACTGCAAACAAGCAAACCAGAACTTCAAAATAACAACAAATGATCTGCAAACTGTAAAACCAGACAACACTTGAAACTCAAGGCAAAAAGCTTCTGCTGTCCAAAAAAATAGCCAGGTGATATAAAACCTTCTTTCAGCAGAAAGGAAACCATGCATTTGTACCTTGTAATGAGACGGATCCTTGTATGAATTTGCATGCAGTATCAAATTCTTCGCAAGAAAAACACAACATGTATATGAAAAACCACTGTTAGAGTTTCCCTTTAAAACACACAACCTCCACCGCTGATGTTTAATTAGGCTTAAATATGCTCCAATAGGGAAGTGGACCAGGGCCCATGTCAGTTCAGAAGAGAGAAGACAAGGAGTTCCACTCTAGAGGAGGGTCTAAATCACGATATGAAATATAGTTTAACAGGAGATTTGGAGGCATTTTAGTTGCAAACATGCTTAATAAGTGATTTTATTGAGCAAACACACAGATGCTGCTGTATTCATTGTCAACTTGGCCTAATAATTTGGTACTGACTGGCCAAAAGTGATAATTTTTAAAATTTGGTTTAAAAAAAGAACATTTGATTTATCAATAAATACAGTTGAGTTAGGCGAATGCGACGAGTATGAGGGCTCAGGGAGCAGGAGGAGAGCATGAATGGGCAAAGTGACTCACCAAAGAAGGGAAAAAGGCGTGTGCCATGGTGAGTTTCTCTACCTTGTCTTTGAGAGAAAAAGTCCCACGAGCTCCAGCCGACAGGAACTGGTTCTGCACCTTCAGCTGTCCGAGATTGGCCACAACGACCCTGGGTGAGCGTGAGCTCTCTGGAATGAGGATCACTGGTGCACCCGCCTCTATGTCAAGTAAAACCCTGGATGCCCGCTGAGGATGCTCCCGTACCTGCAGGAGAGGACCAACAGAGGAGAGAACACAGCTCTTTGGTCACGAGGCTGCGTCTTTCCCTTCAAATTCAATTTCTTAGAATACCATTTCATCGAGGCAGCTAGTACTCACAGCCTGACCCTCCACTGCAGCCCTCTGCCTGCCAAGGACGTCCTGCAGCTGGGTGAAGTGCTGGATGAACGCCACCACCTCAGCCTGGAAGCGCTGGGTGTGGACGTACTGCACCGAGGCCATCTGCAATAACACCTTAATGTCAAACTCACGCGCCAGGTAAGGATCAGCCTGCCCATACCTGAAAGGATCAGACCAGAGGAAACGATCAGACAGGGTTCAAGCAACAGTCGCCAAAGCAGGGAAACAGTGCTGAAACGGTGCACTTACTTGTAGATGTTGAAAATGAGAGCCTCCCCTCCTTGTGTGGTGAAGCGCTCTCTGTAGAGATCACCATGCGGGGTGAGATCACTCAGGGATAAACTTCCTAAACTGCCTTGCAAAGCCAGATCTCCATCTAAATATTAGAAGTCACATGATTACTTTTAACACCGAATTATCTTTAGTTGGGTAGGAAATAATATACGGTGTCACTCACCCAACATTTCCAGATGGGCAGATAATTTGGAAACGCTGGCTCTGGCCAGCTCGTTGAATTTTTTATTTAACACAAGAGACAAAGAATGAACCTAAAGGGAAAATCACAGACATATGTATCCAATAATCACTTCATAGATGTGTCAGCAGGGAAGAAAGACAATTGAGAAGAGAACGCTAGCTCCCCCTGAGAGCAGATGACTTACTTTCAGATCTACTTTTGTGTTGACGCCCTCCGTTGTCTCTTCTTCACTGCTGAGCTCATCCAGAGCGTTACCTGGAACTGGTTCAGGAGACACCGGCTGCACCTTCACCGCATGATTATTGGCTGTGGAGCCGATACCAAAGAAGTCCAGAATAACCACCCACGTCTGCAGCGTGATCAACACATCCAGGCAGTTAAAGTCGACGTCCACACTCCTGCCCACACTGCCATAGCGTGTTTTATACTCCGGATGGTTCTGATCCACCAGTAGCGCATTGATGTGCACCAACGAGTCGTCAAACTCTGGGGGTGGCTGTGAGGAAGGGGTGTGGTGGGTGGGAGAGGGAGGTGGAGTATCGGGACAGTCCGGATCCCTCTTGGACTTGTGACTGCCAGCTGAAGGGGTGTTGGGGTGTCGCTGGTAGAGCTGAAAGACATTCTGGGCCTCCTCCATGTGGGCAGGCAGTGAACGCGGCATGTCTGGAAACAGGGCATTAGAGGCTGATGGACAGCTTTGGGAAAGATACTCCTTTGGAGTGAAAAAAGAGGGCTTGGGAGCTCCACGGGAGACCATCAGATGTTTATACTTAGAGTCGGGGTTCTGCTCTAACAGATCTTCCATCAGCAGCGAGCGCAGGGCCAGCTGAATGGCCAGCAGGTGAGGGTGGTCTTTGGTAATTTCTCCCTCCAGATCCTGGAAGCGCAGGCTGACCAACCCCTGAGATCCCTGGGTGAGGTCAGCGCTGAGCTGCACCTGAAGCTCTGCCACATGTATGTTGACCTTCAGCTGAGTGAAGGACGGGGGCTGAGCAGCAGCTTTGTGGGACTGGAGTGGCAAAGGGGAGGACAGCCCCAAGTGGGAGAGGCTGATATGAGGAGGGTCCCTTGCAAACAGCCCTCCCTGGGGATCTGGAAAGCGGTGATGTCTGGTGGAGGAAGGAGTCGGTGGCGGGGGTGTGGGTGGTTGGCTGGGTGTGACACGTTGCTCCTCAATCAGGGACAAATTGTCCAGCGTCTGTAGGACCTGTTCGTACACAGGCTTGCACAGGAACACCTGTCACCAGATGTTTGTGCCATAAACGAAAGCAAATTAGGGCATAATTCAGTAGTCTGTCAGTGTTTTTATATGAGACAAGACCATCCTCTCTGACGTTGGTGTTGATAAGTGTTTACCTGTACGGGGTTGACAAATCTGCCCTCCACCCTCAGCAGCCCTGTGCTCCTGCACGGCTCCTCCGTGGTGAGCAGCGTCAACGGGGCACTGCTGTCCTCAGGGATCTTCTCCAGGGTGAACTGAATTGTGGTGTCCTTCAATATATGGAACGCTAATAAAGAAAACAGGTCATGTAAATTTGTGTCCCAAGGTTCACTTATCACCTATCTTTGCAATCAAAGAGCAACGTACAAAAATGCATATGTGTGAAATTCGTACCTTTTCCTCGGTTGAGAGATTCAAAGAAGTCATGACGCGTGAACTGTGGTTCATCCTGACTGCTGGTCCCAGTGTGTGTAGGCGACGCACCGCCAGCTGCTTCCCCCCTAAGAGCCCCCTTTAAAACCAGGTTACTCATGTTGACCGAATAAAGACGGATGTCTTTCACCAGCACCTGCAACCTCTCTCCTGCATCTTGCCCAGGAACAAAATTTTGGATTATAATGCTGCCAAGATGCCCGACCAAAAGCTCAGGGTGTCCAGGTTTACGTGGAATGGACACAACCGGGGATTCAATGCTGACGTTGAGGGTCAGCTTCACCAAGAATGTGTCTAATCTAGAGTCCTGTTCCTCTAGAGGAAGGTCCTCCTCTTCCTCCAGGGGGTAAACCCAGCTTTGACTCTGGGTTCGAGTTCTCCGGGACGGAGTCTCAAAAAGCGACACCATGCCGCTGTACTCTGCCGTCTTGGTGACGAGGACCGTGGACACTTTGGTGGCTGCGCTTTTCAGCATGGTCCTGAAGTTGTCTTCAACCTCGTTAGCAGAGAGACTGAGCTCCTTCAGGAACTTAGCTGAGTGGTTGTAGTGCAAGGACGCCATCTGCAGCGTCAAGGAGCACTCCCCTTCAGCTTTCTCCAGGAGGCGGAAATTTAAGGCCTCTGAGGGTGATGCGCTCGTGTCAGGAAAAAACGTTATTCCGCCTAAGGCTGAAGAGCTTTCCTCCACACTGCCAATGCTGACCACAAACAGGCTCCGGCCGCCTTCCTGGGCCAGGTCAACCAACTGCATGGACCCGAGAGAACCATTAACGTCCAGCCGGCTCCCCATGGACACATTGACCTTGGTGCCTGTGATGCTGGCAGTGGCGATCTTTAAGCCCCTCTTCTCAGCACCCAGGACGGTACCGCTGGACACAGTCCGAAGAAGCAGCAGGTTGAGTCGATGTATCTCCACTGTCAGTTCTTTGTTCTGGTCGTAGGTGACCTCATACGTTCCCTCTTCCTCCTCGCTGTACAGCTGTCTTGCATTTTGCTGTGCTGCTGAAGCACACGCGGTGTTTTCTTCTTTGGGAAAAGACTTCTGGAGGAACTTCAGTAGCTCCACCAAGGTCTCGGGATTGAAAATGATGTCCAGGTTGTTGACCTGCATGCTTGTTACCTGAAGGGAGCTGTCTAGGTTCATGGAGGGGCAGTCTGAGCTCACAAACTGATACTCCAGCTTGATCAGGGCCTCCTGGTCTTTCAGAAAGGAACTCAGTGGAGACAGTGTGTCCATGTGAAGAGCAGAAGAGGCCTCAGAGTGGTGGCCCTGGGGCTGGGGAGACCTACAATCTGACGAGACAGGGGACGAAGGCTGGCTCTCTCTGAGGCTGCCCGTTGGCACGTCAAAACTGAGGTGTTTATGGGATGCGACCAGGAGGTCAAAGTCTGACCCGTAGGTCTGTAAGGTGTCCACCAGCAGAAGACCGTGGACAGTTAGGGAGACTTCAGCATCATATGGACGTTTGACAAAATGAGCATTTGTGCCAAACACCTTCAGAACAGATATATAGCGACCGTCGCTCTCCACACCGAGCTGCATGTAGTTGATGTTGAATTCAGCTAACAGCAGACGGGATTCTACCAAGACTTCGCGTGTGTGCTGCTCTAAAGTCATCACGCTCTGGGTCAGGTTCCTGGCTGAACCATGCAGCTTCCACAAGCTGTCCTCCCTCTGGAAGATCTTGTCATGGCGAAGGGTAAGAGGGTCAGGGCTTTTTTCATAGCTTCTGTCTCCATCAGTGACGGATGGGCTGCTCAGCCGGGTCAGGCAACTTCGAAGGGCAGTCATCTTTTCCAGGTTGATATGGACCTTGAGGTCTGGCAGGGTTCCTGACAGCAGAGCTCCAGGTAGCTCAGGGTCGGATGTGTAGCGCAGCCTCTGCTCAAGCTGCAGCAGCACGTTAAACTTCTCCACCACATGAGTCGGTCCCACCTCGCTCTCTTGAAGATGCTTCCAATTGTCCTTGCAACGGCCAACCATGATCTGCATGTCCATGAAGGACAAGGAGTATTTTTCATAGAGCTTCCTGCTGTAGGCCTGTATGCTTTCAGGGGATCTCATGCTGGGGAGTTCGGGGCTCTTGAGCTGCTCTTTTGAAGTCATCTCTAGTTCAGGGGGAGGAGACCCAGGTGGGGTAGCGAGGGGTGTCTGGAACTCATCATCACTCATGTCTTCCATTTCAGGCTGAGCAGCTTTCGAACTGGCCTTAGTGTCGTCTGTCAGGGAAAATAAAGAGTTCAATCTCCGTTAACACACCTGTCAACAGGTATGATTTAAATTCATTAGGAAAATGATTTTTTTGTTTTTTTTTTACCTTGAGAGTTTGTGAGGAGAATTCTGCCTAAATCAATTACAACTAGCATTGGGTCCCCTGACTGGAAGTCGTCTGGGAAAATCACCTGAGGAGCACTAATGTCCAATTTCATGGTCCATCGCTTACTGTTTTCCTGTAACACAAAGGCACCAGTTTTATAGAGAAAGGATCCAGCTGCTAACCAGGTAAGCCCACACATCCAGAGAAGCTCGCTCACTATGAACTCTCCCACAAGCAGCTGATCAATGGTCTGTCGTATCTCTGCCTTGGTTTGCATCTTTAACTTGTTGTACTGCCTCCTGGCAGCTTCTGCCACTCTCAGCTCCAGCTCTGACTGATAGCCAAAACCTGAAAATTAAATATGTTTACATTAATCAGCTGTAGGAAACATTGTTTTAGTCATATAAATAAATAATATCAATATCTGGTTCCCTAAAAGATCTCTGATGTGCTTCTTTCTCCAGGATAAGATGTAACCAGACACCAAACAGAACAGGTTTAAGGGCTGACCTGAGGTATGAACTCTTCCTTTATAGAAGAACTCAGTCACTTTTTTGATGGCTTGTGGGTTGTAGATGATGTTCAGGGGGCTAGTTCTCACTTCCAATCTCCTCTCAAATTTACACCTGACAGGGTTCCGCTCATAGATCATTTCAAACACCGGAGATGATGAAGGGCATTCTGGGAATGTGCCTGGAAAACAACGTATGAATGATTAAAACAACATTTCTCTAAAAACTTTAATTTGAATTTAGATCAGTATAGATGGAAAGAACTGATCCTGTAACCGATCATGTTCCCACCTTCATATTAACATTGATCTGTAGTTTACTCTCATTTTTCGTCCCGCACCTCAGAAATATTCCATTTTCTGAACATGTTCTTTTAAAATCAAAACATTAACTCACCAGAACTGCTGAACTGGCCTGAAGGCTGGTTGATGGCGACAATGACTTTGTCCTATGTTGTCACCAATATGAAATGTTAATGGTGGCATCCCATACATTAAAAAAATAACAACAATAGACTTCACTGTCTGCAGTGATTTGGCTGAAACTGTCCCGATATTATTTTTACCGTTTTGGGAGAAACCAGGAAGGGGAAGATGGTACCCTGGGTAGTCAGGTCTCTGAGGAACAAGGTGTCCAGTTTAACAGCCAGCAGGGAGGATTCTGATCGAGGGAGAGACTCCACAGTCACCTTCACTCCTGTAAAAACACACTCCATTTAGACTTTAACTCCTCAATTAGACGACAGCAGACCGATGGCAGCAGAACACCTGCATGATTAGCAGATTTTTATATTCTGATAACAAATTCCTGTTTTATACATCAGCTGTTTCCGCCCATCTCTGTATTAAAATCCGTGACAGTGATAACCCTGCAGAACATTTCACACCAATGAACCACTTCCTGTTTGTGCAGACCTGAGAACTCCAGCTGGATGACCCCGCTTTCATGCAACGTGTCTCCGACTTTGTCCTGGTGGAAGAGCGTGACTCCGCCCTTCTCGAGTAAGAACTCCAGCCGAGCGAACAGGTGATCTCGCCTGGTGAAGGTGTTGAGGGTATGAGAGTCCTCCAGGGGATCGAACAAGTCTTCTGTCTCTGCTGGAGAAGAGTTTCATCACAAAGGTCACAATAATTCAATGATAGCAGGATGTGTGTTTCAGGAGGGGAATGAGATGTCGGGATCTTTGCTGACAATGACAGCCTGCTAAGACCACCAGCCCTGGACAGAGTCTCTCACCAAGAATGTCCCACGAGGAAGGACTTGTAAGGAGCTCTTCAGGCCTGTCAGGGTCCTGTGATTCTCCATACCAGCCCCCCCAGCCTGGAAACCAAGACTGCAGGTACTGGATCATCCCTGAGCTCCCGCTCTTGGGGACCGATGTGGTGGGTGGACAAAGCTGGAGGTCGCTGCTGGGCTCTCGTACATTCTGAAAGACGATGTGTAGTCAGTAAAAACCGGTCCTGGGCCAGACGGTCATAGCTCCTGTGAGCCGAAGTGGAAGCCTCTTTGAGAAAAAGACCAAACTCTGGACTGTTTTATGGGGATCTAAGCTCACCTCTGCAATCTCTTCCTGCTTCCGGAACCAGTCTTGAACAATGTCTCGCAAACTCTGCAGTTCCTCCAACGACTGCTCCTCTTCCACTCGCTCCAGTTCTTTCTAAGTGGTGGGAAACAAAGACAGCTTGCCATTTTTAAATCTTAGAATAGCCTATTCTGGTGGAACGCATCATGACAACATGAGAAAACATCAGTATAATGGAAATAATCTGCTACAAATACAGGGGAATCATAAATTTAAAAACAAAACCTCTTCCTCGGGGCTGAGCGGGATTCCCTTGAGCCGTCTGAAGTAGAGGCTGGTGTAGGTCTGTGCGTCACGTGCGCGGTGCAGAGCAAACTCCCAGCTGCCGCGCTGCCGCTGCTCCCTTATTTCACTGAGGTTGGCCTGGATGGCGAACAGCCACCACAGCCGGCAGCTACAGGACACACCAGCAGGACAACTCAACGATTCCGAGCCAAAGCAGAGCCAGCAATGTTTACCGGGTCAGAATCAGAGTGGCAGCATACTGTTTTGAAACGGGGACCTTGGGTCTCCAACTTCGATACAGCATCCCTCTCTCCCGACGGTCCAGCTCTTTGAGAAACCTCATTATCTGCTGGTACTGGACCTACAACCCAAGGCACAACACTGTCAAACACACTGAAAAGGGATGAAGACAGACACCTGTCTGGCTCAAAACGAAATCCTCCTGAAGATTTTAAAGGTCGGCTGCTAACCGACCTGTGAGAGGCGTAAGGACATGGGCTCCAGCTGGACGTGGCCTTCAATCCGAGGGCTGTTTCTGGACCTCAAGGGCTCCTTGGAGGTGTTTCTTCTGAGCAACACGGAGGCACACACCGGCTCAAAGATGTACTGGTGCTCTCGGCTCTGCATACACTGGGTCATGGCTTCCTGTGGTGTCAGAAACAGTCAGCCCATTTTAAATCAAACTCTGGGAAACATGCCTACAATTGATTCATATACTTTAATGTGTGAACTACAGGATAATAAAATGAAACATGATCACTAGCAGAGCGCAACATCTGATTTACTGACCTGGATCTCATTCGTGGGGCGCTTTCCCAGCATTTCGCACTTTGTGTCCCAGTAAACACTGAAGTCTTCAATCTCCAGCTGCTTTTGTCGGAGAAGCTTCTGGACCTGCAAATACAAAGACATTTGCCTCAAATTCAGAATATGGTGGAAATAAAGAACTAACTGCTCATTGCTAGAACTCCTCAGTCCTAAAAAAAGGTATCATTTTAATTCAGCAAATAAAATCAGTAAAATTCCACCCCACACTGTGGTTGAACAATGATCTATTCAATCAATGACAGCCAGATTTTAGTCAAAATTACCTTTAAATGAAATTCCAAATGCATCACCTTGTATTGCGAACACTTACTGACTCTTTTGAAGGGTTCTGGGCAGAAACCTTGTTGATGCAAACCCCAAAGGAATATGGTGCCTCTGGGCTGGAGAAGTCATCTTCAAATCGAAGGTGGACATCCTGAATCTTCAGCTACACACAAAGCAGAACCTCTGAATTTAGTCTGGATCTTTGGTGGATTGACAACACCTAGTGATGTGGCTGTAGACATCATGGCACGTGTATATACCTCGATGTTCTCTACAATCCTGGTAACCAGTGAGGCGGTGACAGAATACCAGTAGGACTCCCCCCTCTGTTCACATTCACTCTGCAAAACACAAAGGAAGCCATTGAATACACGTGTATGGTCGTGCATGGCCGCTGCATCGACAACAGAGACAGAGATGACTGAAGATAAAAACAAGTTATTACGCAGTAAAACTTTTCAGTTTTCACTTACCTTGAATTTGTCCTCAAAAGCTTTGAGGAGGTGTTTTTTGCGCTCTCTCTCCTCCTCTTTCTCCTTCTCCTCATCATACTCCTGCAGCTGAGCCGGGCCAATGATCAGGTTGAGCTGGGACATGGAGATCACCCATGGGTCACTGTGAGGCCTGTAGAAAGGGATCTGCAGAGTGATCTTTCCAATGAAGCCTGGAATTAAACAAGAGAATGCACAAATCAAGGCAGGAAATTGAGAATGAACTCCTCCAAAACAATACCGCTGTTGAATGCTTTAATCATATGTTTTTATTCAAACATGAGGTAATTTGGTTATTTAGTTTAGTTAATTTATGTTGAAATTATGAAGGATGGGAGGGGACTTTCAATGGTTCCCAGGGGAAATTTAAGTCAGGGTGTCTCACCTGCTTTGACCTCAAATGGCAGATCAAACTCTCTAAGAGCATCTTTCCTCAGTGGAAGGTTCTCCAGTTCCACCGCACCTGTAGAGCGACAACCAGACTCATTACTGAACATGTATGGAAACCTATACTGGGTCCTACTCAGTTCTACTCAAATCTACGGTACTCTGTCTTCAGGGTTTTCCATTAGGTGAGTCAGAAGTTTCATTAATGAGCATTTGAGTCAAGCTGCTTTAGTTTCATCAGGCTGGACCAAATAAACAAAAATGGATGCAGGAATGTTAAATACATACCAAAAAAGATAGACTCACCTTTCAGAAGGGCAATGGAGAGCTGATCAGTGTTCAGATTGCTGACATATTTTCCCAAGTATGTGTTTAACACCCAGGCAACGAGACCTTCCAACATCCTGGACCAGGGAGGATGCAGATGCTGGTGATGAGAGCTCCGGAAGGGCTGCGGGAAATTGTGATGATGAAATCACAACCCTCACCGGGGAGGTTTCTGAGGTCTACAAACAGAAGACACATTTTTCAGTTTAATAAAAGCATCCGGTGTCCTGAACATACCTGCTGCTATCAAAGGTTACTTTATTGATACCCTCAGGAAAATTCTGTTTACATTGGATCTGCTATTACATTCACATTTATGAACAGCACAGGACATGCATACAACATACATACAACAAACAAAACCAGGAAAAACAGCTCTCAAAAGTTTCTTCCCCATGTTAATTTCTTAAAGCTTATGTTATTAATCATCCTATAATCCTTTTTTATTACAACTTTTTAATATTATGTTTTAAATTCACTTAGAATCATGCAAACATACTGCAAGGTTTACATATTTTAACACGTTTGACATTTTAGCAATACTTGTGTAAAATAACAACATCGTTATTTGAGTTGGACACTTTACTGGGACTGAAACTGGTAACGATCCTGACGTGGGTAACAGCAACATTAGTTCAGCTAGCTACAGATTTCAAATGACGACTCCAGGACTCAGCCTTATCAAACCATGACAAAGTGATATTAACTTTTACTTTCATTTTCATCAGTGTACAGCTACCGTGAATTCGATGGTGCTGCTGTCTGGAAGACAAATGCAAGAGTTATGACTCTTAATCAACTCGTCGACCCGCATTTCTGTGCCAGAGGCAGCATGAGGTCACCGCGCCTTGGCAAAATGATTGCTACAGGAATAGTTAATGTCAGCTTAACCTGCGACCACAGACCTCCGGTCACACCCTACAGAAGACTTCGACTAACTACGACAAATGATTAACCGACAATTGACTTACTAAGAGGCGCAACACCGACCGGACAGCATGGTTCTGACGGGCGGGGCGAAGATGGTAATCCGACTTCGCTAGCCACTTAGCTAGCACTGAGTGCCAAAGGTTGAGAGTCCACAGCCAAAAGTAAACAGCTGATACGACACGGAACTCAAACGTCACATTAAATTATCGTTTTCATCAAAAACGCCTTTTCTCCCAAAGTAAAAAGCTGTTTTATTGAATGCTGCATCACAAGACTTTATAGTTATGCGTCGTTGTGTCATAAATAAAAACACTTCCGAGGAGTACTGAAGTTCCAGCGCACACTTCCTGTCACGTGACAAAAACAAACCTTCGTCGTCGTTTTTCCTCTTTGCGGACTGTAGAATTACTGCCCTCCTCCGGTTGTAGCATGTACTGCAGCCTCATCGCAAAAATGCCAACTTTTCTTCAGCAAAGTTAAGAAACTCGAAAATATTTTCCTTTATCATGACAGTACAGTAAAACAAAGAGGTGAAGTGAATCCCAGGAAGAAAGTCTGAAGCCATTGGAGTCAGAAGTGTCCGTATTAAAAAAAATAACAATTCTGAAATCACCTTGACGTTACTGTAATATGTATTTTAACACAGCTTGACTGTAAAAAAGTCACTCACACGCAAAAAAGCTTTACTGCTGATAGCATAAAAATGCAAAACCCGCTGGTTGCTCCCGTTCCTCACATAATCCAGGACAGTGTAATGGTGGAGCAGGGGCCATCTGTTCAGCTGCACAGACTCGCTGTCAGGGATTCACCTCTGGATCAGCCATCACCGTCACATCATCCACCCCATCAGCACGCTATCAGGACAGACCTTCCGTCCAGTCACTCACGGTTCGGGGGAAGCAGCCATTTTGGGGATTTTATCAGGTAGAGAAACAAAAAGATGACAGTGCAATCATCTCTCATCCACATTTTAAAAAAAGAAAAATAAACAAGACAAATATATTCGTATTTTTAAATATGTTTATTAAAATTTTCCTCTGCCACAGAATTTATACACACTCAGTTATTCTAACCCTTGTTCATCTTTAGAAATAAACATATAAAGCCCTTGAATACTGGAGATTACAAATCTAGTTGGCACCTATCCTGTAAGTATGGACTGCAGGCTGCGCACATCTGTGCACATCTGTAATCTCCAGTTGACAGCAGCACTTTTCTTCATCAGTCTTCTGATGGGATCCCAGTCAGTCAGTCACAAACTAGCAACTGATCAACACTGATGTTCACGGAAGGAAGATGCAGAACAAATGGTGATGAAAACATTTACCAGAACAACTGGAAGTAAAGGAAAGTGAGGGTTGGCGCCAGTGGAGCTGCATCCAGGTCCTGTGGATTCTGGACGCTGCCGTGAGGGACAGGACGTCCAGCTCTGGGCTCCACTCGCCAATCAAAGGTGGTCTGGCTGTGAACTAATGTCTGTCATTAAACACAGGCGAATCTCTCCTCACGCTCCCTCACTTCCTTCTTCCTGTCTTGGTGACTAACCAGGTTATGTTGTTAGCTTGTCTGCGTGTTTCTTTGATCAAATAAATGAGGGACAGAAGAACTGGAAGACCTTTGTGATCCTGGTGAAGGACAGAGGACGTGGGCTGGCAGGTGAACATCTTTTTATTCATCTTTTAACAGAACAGACCAGAAACTGCATCTCCAGTCTGACCTAAATTTGGTTTCTGTGGGGTTCTGACCCCTGAGATGTCCCTGCCGAGGGGACATTTCTGAGTGGCCTGAAACCGCCCGCAGCTGGAGCCAAGGGAACCTTCTCTGCTGTAGATGCTCCAGGAATGACAAAAGATTTCAAAGCCTTGTGCTCAAACGTCCATCTGAAAGGATGAAGTCTGGTCTGAGCTGAGGTCTGGATGGTGAAGAGCCTTCGGAGACAGGCCCAACGTCCCAGCTCCTGCTGGGAGACTTTCACTTTGTCTCTGAATCCAGCTTCATCCAGACACGTTAACAGCAGTTTGGTTCACATTTCATACACTGACGTGTGTTTCTCCTCCTACACACACACAGAATTCCCTACATTCCGCGAACACGGCGCTCCTTCACACTCATTTGTCCTGATAGTTCCTGAACCTGTCGCGTCATCACGGCAGCGCTGAGTTTGGAGTCTTCACAGTCTTCCTCCAGTCTTCCCTGGACCTCCAGAGGAGCCATGGATGAAACATTTAGCATGCAGCACTCTTCCCTCCTCCTCAGTCGTTCCCTTCCTCTTCCTCATCCTTGCTGCCTTTGCTGAGACGCTGGAAGCAGTGAACAGTGGAGGCCAGGAAGAAGCTGGCCATGATGGCCGCCACCGACACGGAGATGCCGGAGAAGATGACGATGAGGTAGTCTGTCAAGGTGAGGTTGCTGTGGCACTCCCGGAAACTTTCCTCGGACAGTAAAGTGAGAGGAACCCGACGGCCGTCCAGAGGTAGGGAGCAGTCCAGCTCGTCCAAGCCTGGGAGAGACAACAGACGGCTCAATAAGAGTGTTGTCAAAGGCAGAAACAGGCTTAATTTATTAACACTCATTATGTTATTACACCAGAGGGAGAGACTCGCTGTGTTTGCACAAGTTTTAATGAGTGCAAATGCAACCTGGCGGTAACCATGGTAACTTAGATGCATAACTGTTCTAAACAACAAGAGCGCTGCTGGAAAATTCTCGCACGAAGGCTGACGTCTGACTGAAACACGTCTGCTTTCAGTTTCCAGGACAAACATCCGTTGTTATCAAAGTAATAATGTTATGATTTACCTGAGCCGAGAGAGAAAACAGCTGATATTCAAAAGGAAAACTGTCCCTGGACATTTGAACATCACGGCGACGTGCAAAAACAGCAGGAAATGTTAAAATACTCACATAGAAAATTCAGTTTTTGTCTTCTCTTTAAATTACTTTGGTTCAACAGAGATGTAGCATGAAACAATGTGTCACCGAAAGAAGTAAAATGATGTAAATGAAACTAAATACGCTCTAAATCTGCCTGTTGTGGACAGATACACACTTTAATCTGTGGACTCCTGCTCTCCTCATGCGTCACTAGTCATCATTATCAAGTGTGTGTGTGTGTGTGTGTGTGT
>BJFM01003546.1:0-12831 GCA_016586285.1 Arothron firmamentum | reverse complement strand
CCTCCTAACCGGAGCACAGAGTAGTCAGCACTGTGTGCAGTGGTGCAAGAGAGACTGGAGGCTGACAGAAAAGATGTAGCCCTCCATCACCAGTGAGTTGCCCCGGATCCCTGACAAAATCTGATTGATTATTATTATTATTTTGTTTTTTCATTGTGTTTATATTTATATCTACTAATGCATTTGTATATGCTGGTATGATTTCCTTTTGGCACTAAATAAACCTTTTGCAGTGACAGCGTGTCATTCGTTTTAGTAATATGGAATAAGATATGTGAACAGTACATGTATCATAAGTACATTAAAATATATATGAAATAATAAATTATAATATATGCATATTGGATAACCCCCCGTACAAAACCACCAATGGCGGTGCGACCCCCCTATTCACACTGACCAATAGCGGTGGGATGAATGAGGGAAAAACCACCAATTCTGAGTAAGAGTAATGGTCAAGGTGTGAAATGCTAATGCTCCCCTGCAAGCAACCAGGGGATTATTCACCATGGCAACTGACCTCAGGGAGGTGTTAATAGGTACGTATCGGCCATATTCGGGATCCCGTGTTACAGGATGTATATGCCAGAGTATGCCCGATTACTATAGGTGTGTGCGGCCGTATCCTGGCCCGAATACAGGTCTTTTCATGCAGTGAGCATAGCAGACAATGACTAGGAGATTAGCTTGAATATTTGAACAAAGCAAAACAACGAGTGAGCACCAGCTGCCAGCATCCTTTAATCAGTAGCTGATGGGCTGATCAACCACAGGTGTGTGATCACTGCTGGAGTCAGGGGGAACAGCCCCCTCTATGGGAGAACAAAGGCAACACAAAGCACACAGGAGGGGGACAGCGAGCCGGACCATAACATGTTTATGGAGCTTTTAACTCGTCATTTCTCCATTATCGATGAACATAATGTTAAGAAATTTTACACACACATATTTTAATGTCTCCCAGTCCTAACGAGCCCACCCACAACAACATTGGTCATTGTCAAGTGGTCCACATTAACGTTTGAATAGAAGCGGGCTTTGTCCGTTTCAGCAGCACTTTCAGGGTCACAGGTCAGCTCAGCTCTGGTGGGTATAAAGGTCGGGGACGGGCCAGAGTGGGCGGGCCAAAATGGACGGGCCAGAGTAGAGGGGCCAAAGTGGACGGACCAGAGTGGAGGCACAGAGTCACAATTTTTGTGGAATGGTCTATTGTTAATTGTACTGCATTGCTTTTTGTATTTAATGTATTAGCAGAGTGCTTTATATAACAGTTGGCAGGCGAATTCATATGCAGTCAATATGTGTGTATTACAACAGTGTCCTCCAATGCAATTACAACAACCATCTACTATGTTTGCTGCTGGAAAACAGATAAATAATTGAATGGGAGAGTAGACATGAGGTGAATAGAACAGATATAATTCACTAGTAAAGCAGCATAGAATTGATAACGTACAGTTTGAATGTAAGTACGGTTCACAAGAAATCATGTGACTCAAGAAGACTGTGTGAAGGCAGACTAAGTCAAAGCTAACCATTTCAGTCAAGCAAAGTTGCATCAATCAGGCTTAATTCTGATTTGCGAGAACCCTGATTCTGTGTGCCTACCCTAGTTACTATTCTAGTAGCCCAGATAAAAGGGTAATAAGTGCCCACCCTATAGGCATGCACATCCGACCGATACCCCAAAACGTGCGCCCCGATGAGACAGTCGTATGTCTGAAGTTTCAAGGCCCTCAGCCGAATGGGTCCTAAAAAATCCCCAAAAAATTAAAAAATCTCCAATTCTCACATGTTGACACCCAAAAGAAAAAAAATAACTGATATTTGGGCCTTGTAAGTTACACACGAATGAAACATACACTGAAACGTCAGGCATTGTCCATCGGATGTGGGTATGAACACACGCAGATGGGAAAAATCCCAGAAAAGTAAAGAGGGAGTGACCAGGGAGTAAAAAGGGAGTGACCATGGAGTAAAGCGGGAGTGATGAAGTGAAAGACATAGTCACCGGGGATTGAGGATGGAGTGACGAGGGAATGAAGAGGGTGTAAGGAGGGAGTGAACAAGGAGTGACCAGGAAGTGACCAGGGAGTCAAGAGGGAGTGACGAAGGAATGATCAGGGAGTGATGAGGACGTGAACAGGAAGTGAAGAGGGAGCGAAGAGGGAGTGACAAGCTAGCAAGGCTCTAGCCGGCGTTCTGCCCGACCAGCAGCACCCTTCCTGGGGGCACCAGGGGAGTCCCAGCCTGGATCCCCGGAGCTAGCCAGGCGCTAGCCCGGGCTCTGCTTGCCTGGCAGCACAATTCCTAGGGGCACCGGAATGGTTCCAGCCTGGGTTCCCAGAAATAGACAGGAGCTAGCTCGGGCTCTGCACGCCCGGCGGTCCCCTTCCTGGGGGCACCAGAGCAGACCCAGCTTGGGTTTCTGGAGCTAACCAGGGGCTAGCCCGGGCTCTGCCCGCCCGGCGGTCCCCTTCCTGGGGGCACCAGGGCAGACCCAGCCTGGATCCTTGGAGCTAGCCTGGCGCTAGCCCCTGCCCTGCCCGCCCGAGAACACCCTTCATGGGGGCACCAGGGGAGACCCAGCCTGGGTCCCCGGAGCTCGCCAGGCTCTTGGCAGTGCTCTGCCCGACTGCCAGCACCCTTCTTGGGGGCACCAGGGCAGACCCAGCCTTGGTTTCCGGAGCTAATCAGGAGCTAGCCCGGGCTCTGCCCGACCGGCAACACCCTGTCTGGGGGCACCAGGGGAGGCCCAGCCTGGGTCCCCGGAGCTAGTCAGGCACTACCCCGGATTCTGCCCGCCCGGCAGCACCCTTCCTCGGGGCCCCGGGCTGGCTCTAGCCTGGGTCCCCGGAGCAAGCCAGGCACTAGCCCGGTCTCTGCCCGCCCTGCGGCATCCTTCCTAGCGGCTCCAGCCCGGGTCTCCGGACCTAGCCCCCAGCTGCCAGGTACTTTACCCGCCTTACAGCACTCTTCCTGGGGCACCAGGGGAGCTCCAGCCTGGCTCCCCAGAGCCAAACCCCAGATGCCAGGCTGCACTTAGCTCGCCTGACGGAGCCCCAGCCTGGGTCTCCATAGCTAGCCCCCAGCTGCTGCCCAACACCACCCTTCCCAGGGGCACCGAGCTGGCTCCAGCCTGGCTCTCCGAAGGTAGCCAGGTGCTAGCCCAGGCTCTGCCCAACCGGCAGCACCCTTCCTGGGGGCACCAAGAGAGACCCAGCCTGGGTCCCCGGAGATAGCCACGCGCTAGCCCGGGCTCTGCCCGCCCGGCAGCACCATTTCCTGGGGGCACCAGGGGAGCCACAGCATGGCTCCCCAGAGATTGTCAGGCGCTAGCCCAGGCTCTGCCCAAGCGGCAGCACCCTTCCTGGGGGCACCGGGGGAGACCCAGCCTGGGTCCCCAGCTGCTCGGCTGCACGTTGCCTGCCCTAGAGCACCCGTCATTGGGCAGTGGGCTGGCCCTGTCCTGCCTGTGTCAACGGAGCTAGTCCCCAGCTCCCTGCTGTACATTGCACGCCCGGAAGCACCCTTCCTGGGGCGGCCCTGGGGCCATACCAGGTGCAAGGAGGGGGCCTGTAGACTGTAGAATCAAAGGCTTCACCCTGTAGACTGTAGAATCGAAGACATCAGGCTGTAGACTGTAAGACGGGTGAAAGAGGTAGACACTCTGTCTGCCTTGTTGTTTATGGCAGTGGTTCCCAACCTTTTTTGTCTTGTGTATGTCAGGATCCAGCTTGCTGGCCCCCTCCTTTGGGTTGGACGCATTCTTGGTCCTCTCCAGAGGGGGTGCTGTTCCCATGGTTCCAGCAGTAGGCGCGCACCTGCGGCCAATCAGTTAATCAGGGACTGCTTTAGGGACACAGGTGGCCAGTGCTCACTGCTGGATTGTTAGTTGTCTTTAGTTGCAGTTCGAGTCTGGTTGGAGTTGCAGTGGCAATCGTGCCCGTGACTGCTTCCCCCCTCATCTGCCGATTTCGGCCAGAACTGAACCTCTTTGTTTCCCGTGGGTCTTGGAGTTCAGCAAAAGAGTGAGTTGCCTGCCTTCCCAAGGACGCCACATTTTCCCCAGAGGACTCTCATGCTCTGGTTTTGGGACACTCCACGGAGGAACCTCCACTCAGGAGTTAAATGGACTTTGTGAACCTCATGCATGGTCTGTTCTTCCTCTTTTTTGGAACGCTTTCTGTTTTGGCTCTTGTACACCCAATAAAGGGGTTACTTTGCACCCGATCTGCCTCGCCGTGTCTGCGTCTGGGTCCAATACAAAAACCACAATCCGCAACAGTGTACCCCCGGAGCCTTTTTGTCTTACCATGAGTACCCCTTACTCATACGTATTGTTGATCCTTTTAAAGTAGAATCTAACAACATTAGTTATTACATGAAAATATTTTTATTTTATGTCCTTAAATTGAACATTAAATCTTAGGCATTTTCAAATTGTGTTGAACTCAAAGATAAAAAAAATAATAGCTTTGAAAGATGCCTCCAGTGCTTTGCCTGACACACTCGTGGCTTTCATCATCACGGTTTGACCTGATTTAAATTCCGACAGCTTTCGTTTGTAAAATTCTTCGGTTTTACCGACATTTCCCGAGTGTTTGGTGCTCTGGTGTCACTGTAAATGAGCTGGCTTCATTGAATTATTTGCCAGGACTTCGCTGCAAAAGAAGCACTGAGGCTGCGGTGGGTCAGCCGATGTAGAAGTAAATCCATCTAAAATATAGTTTTCACTGTACTGCCTTGGTTTAGTTTTTACTTCTTTCTTGTGTTTCTTAGCGGGGTTCTCTGAACCATCTCTTGAATCAAGAGCAGCTGTACGTTTCAGCCATTTATTCATGTTTGCCTGCTGCAGGTTAGCCGCTGTTTACATTTTGGCTAGGCTGTGCCACAGGTTATTGTCTCCCCGGGAAACTAGCTGTCGAGCACACGGACCATTTTATTACTTATTTCACGTCTTCTAATTTCGTCTTCTTATTTTCTGCTCTGTATGCTGCCGGGACACTGAAATTTCCACATTGTGGACACACATTCTATTCTATTGACAGGCTTATCTCAATACTACCAAATTGGAAATAAATTATTAAATGTTTCCACATACCCCCTGCAATGTGTTTGCGTACCCCTAGGGGTACGCGTACCCCTGGTTGGGAATCACTGGTTTATGGCATAAAGATGATCCCAGGGAAGCAGAAAGGTCACAAACAGAAAATAAAAATGTCACGAGGTATGTTTTGTATTCAAACACAGCCGTTTCCTGTCAAGTTCTGTTGAACCACAAATACTGGTCTTGAATAAAAATGCAACGCGATTTTAAATCCCTTGGAACAAGAAGGAGAACCATTTACATTTAAATATGCGTCCACTACTTTGCTCTGTTTTTCTTTGCCTGCACAAACTCAGGGGCCTGCAGTTCCCAAAAGAGTGTCAACAGCTCTTTGAAAATCTGCTAAGGTTTCAAAAGACTGGCCAGCAAGTCCCGTAGAAGTAGATGATTTTGTCTTTTGGCAGTATGTCTTTTTTCTATATTTTTTGTGGCCTTGAGTGGGTTAACCACACAGCGCACAGATGTGTGCTTTAAACGCGGTGTGCGTGGCACCACTATGCTCACCGCTCCATGCGCTGTGCCCGTTTCCTCTTGTAAATAGTCGAACGGGCCGGTGGCAGGCCACTGTCACACTGTGGAGGTTGTGACCCAACCATTTTGGGCATGGCAAGAGGGAGGGACGTCCTCCCTCAATTTGACTGATTGTCCATTGAGGCTGTAGGACAAAGGCAGCCGCGCAACTGTAGGCTGTGGCCTGGGTTGATGTAAATGAAGTTTCTGGCTGAGGGTAAGGAAAGGGGGGTGCTACTGTGTGGCTGCTGGGTGTGCTCTGGGTGGATGGGTGGTGTAGGACAAATGGCATAAAGATGATCCAAGGGAAGCAGAAAGGTCACAAACAGAAAATAAAAACGTCACGAGGTATGTTTTGTATTCAAACACAGCCGTTCACTGTCAAGTTCTGTTGAACCACAAACACTGGTCTTAAATAAAAATGCAACACGATTTTAAATCCCTTGGAACAAGAAGGAGAACCATGTAGATGGGTGGTGTAGGATGTGGATGTGTGGTGTAGGACAAATGTGGATGTGGATGGGTGGCGTAGGACAAATGGCATAAAGATGATAATGATGGGTTGATGTAAATGAAGGTTCTGGCTGAGGGTAAAGAAAGGGGGGTGCTACTGTGTGGCTGCTGGGTGTGCTCTGGGTGGATGTTGCGCTGGATGGGAGTGAGCAAAGGGAGATGGATCTGGGTGATTGCGTTTCCTGCACTTCAGGCTCCTGGTGCCTGCAAGAGTAGATTGACGTTCTAGGTCACTTGAGGTCGACTGGTGTGCGGTCTTTCAGGAGGCAGTTCCATCGCTGAGGGTAGGTAGCATTGCCCCACGCTCTGATGACGGCGTAGCACCGATGAGCCTTGGTCGGTCACATTGGTGGCCGACAAGGCCTCCTGTCTCCTGACAAAATCTCTGATCAATTTAGCGTTGGCTTTTAGGAGCAGGATGCCCAGCCTGCTTAGTTCAGCGTTGTCCACAGTCACTCTCTGCTGGACGCGCTGGTATAATTTAGTCAAACATTGTTTGAGGGGCGACCCTTTAGCCTTTACTCTGCAGTCGGGGTGCAGCCACAGTTGTTTGATGACGCAGTACATCAGACGGTTCTTCCTTGGATCCAGCAGGTGCGTGGCTGAATATCGTTTACTGAACTTCAGCTTTTGCACCAAAGATGACTCAGAGGGGTCCCCACTAGTCCGGCCGAAGAGAGTGTTGCCCCAGCGTGCCAAGTACAGGCTGTCAAACTGCTGGATGCTTCGGTCATGCAGGTGGAGTTTGTTCCACGCAGCGATGAGGCTGGTGCCTGGTGAAGTTGCAGATGGCAAGCTTTCCCTCTTTCAAAGCGATACCCACCAGGATTTTACTGTGCTCCTCCACGTGCTCATAACCCGGCAGGTGATTAGGACTGCACACGTCCTCCACGCAGGGGTCAAGCTCATCAGCAACAGCAGAGTGGTTCAGCCATATATCCTTCCTCAGGGGAGTCAGGCGATCACTCTCACTGTCTGAACGGTCGCCCACGTCATTGTCCGGGGAATCTTGCGTGTCACCAGAAGCTGGGGGCCCCTCTTCCTCTTCCTCTTCAGCCGCCTGCAGTGTCTGCGTCATCTGCATGTAGTGGTCCGGGACATTGAAGGTGTCTGTTGACTGCGTAAATAAATACTCCAGGACAATGCGCTCTGTACCAGGTGGGGCACGAGCGCTGTAATTTGCCTCCTCCACCATTCCGAACAGATTCTGGCACCTCTCGTTCAGCCAATGCACCAGTGGGTTAGCGTAGACAAGGTGCTTCCTCCCCTTCTGACCTATGATGCTTGCAGACTCCCTATCAGCATTCCACTGTGCAATAGCCAGTAAATATACTTGAAATGGGACAGCAGCACAGTGGGGCCCAGGTATCATGTTGGGCAGGAAGTGGTGAAAGCCCTCCAAATGCACACCGTTATGCGTCACATATTTTTTATAGTGTACATGTTCCTTCCTGGAGGGTCCTGTATGCACTCGAGGTGTTTTGTTGGTTCTGCCACACCTGATCAACTGTGGCCTGTTGTACAAGAACACTGCAGCAGATAGGGCGGACTTGAACAGGGCATACTTAGGGTGGTGATCTGTCCGTACGGCCGCATCGAAACTGTGGATCCAGTGGAAGATGTCCAGCCGGACGAGCATTCCACCGTCCACCCACTTGTGGAAAAGCTGCTCCAAAGACGAGACCCCAAGGACGCGACAACAGCCGCGGTCCACGTACATGAGTTCGGGCGGCACGTCTCCTGCCCTTTCATACCTCTCCACAAGCCCCTCAGCCATTGGTTGCATTTTGTCCAAGGACTCCTCACATGTCAGGACAGAGATGAGGATCTGACCCCGCTTGTTGCCCACGTTGGTGCACCATTCTGCAGTGCCTTTGCCGTCTCCAGACAATTTCTTGCAGATCTGATATACAAAACAAACATAATCGAAGATTTACTTTTTTTGGTTATATTGTTTGTACCTTTGTGATTCTGTATGTATGACCTAATGAATTTATTTAGTTTTATACTTTAAGCAATTCTCGCAACATTAATTCTCTGAATTTGTGTAGACTCACAAGCAAATCTGACCTTCCTGGGGGAGTCAAATTTCAGAACTCTTTCAAACGTGGACATGATCTGTGTGCGGCAGTCCTCAATGTTCTCTGCTTCTGCAATGAGGAATGCTTTTCTCAGCCGCCGTGGCGATGGCAGCTCTCTCCACGATGGGGGTATTTGAAACTGGACGCTCCAAAGACCAGAAAGAGAGGCAAACGATATTGTTAAAACAGATCCTTAACAGGTGATGGCAAAAGTCATTTCCAGTCATATATTTTGATTTCTCACTATTGGAACTCTCACACTTTATGTCTACAGGACAGAAGTGTGTGATGAGATCGTGGGCAGCAGGAATGATTTGTGTGTTAGGTTCCTGCATGTTTGGGAGTTTTTGTGTTGTCTTTGTGTTCTGGTTTGTGTCCACTAGGGAGCGTGGCAGCCTGGGCCTTCGCTGGTGACAGCTGGGACTCATTGTAATCGGCGGTGGATTTAAGGCAGCTGCTCCTGAGCTCCAGCGTCGGATCGCTTCCTGACGTCCACAGTAGTCTCAGAATTCAGAGCAGCTCTTTTCCAGTGTTTTGGATTGCTCCTCACAAGTGTGTTTTCCCGCTTCCAAGGTCGCAATGTTCCCAGTGAAGAGTTCGGGTTTCTGGACACTCCGCAGTGGAGCCTGCCCCCCTGAAGAGGTTGGACTTTGAGTTTTTTGATCACTGTCTAGTCTCCCCTGGAGCACATTCTGTTTTCCCCCTTTTCCATGCCTAATAAAGGGTTGTTTTTGCTTTTGTGCACCTGCCTCCTGTCTGCATTTGGGTCCTAAACATAACGATCCGTGACATTATGTTTTATAGTTTCACTAGTGTTCTCAGCACAGTTCAGTTCTGAACTTGGTGTCCCATACTACTCTTTGCTATAGATTTCAGAAGAAAACCTGAAAATCTCACTGACTTGGGATCTTTCCTGGTTGGATGAGCTGGTCGAGGAGCGTGGTTTACATGTCTTTTCTTTGCAGATACCCCTCGCAGTGACTCTCTTGGAGCTGTCACCACACTTTGGTCATCGTGTTGCCCTCAGGGCGATCCCTCATCAGTCGGATCACCTGCTTGTCCACGCTGTGCCTGAAATTGGACAACTAATCAGGATCAAACATAACTAACTTGTGTTCCTTTATTTAAAATAATAATAATAAAAAATAAGAAATAACAATTGAAATGAAGCAGAGACCCACCGTAATGTTAACACAGCTGGGAATGTGGCTCTGTGTGCTGGACTGAGCTGCTTCATAATGCTCCCTTCCCATGCCATGAAGCGGCCGATGGAGTGCCCCTCAGTCTCTGCAGCAGCTTTTCTGCATGCATTACAGGCCAGGACCTCAGCCAGCATGGAGTACCAGCCGGAGATGTTGCAGATCTGTCTGACGGTCTTTGAGTAGCTGCAGCGGTACAGGAAAGCATTCTTATTCTCGTGCGCCAGGCACTCGGGTCTGGGACAGCGAAGGCTGTAATGCCACAGACCTACTGGTCTCCAGAAAAAAACCTGGCTTTGAAAGAAGGAGTCTGCTGATGGGACAGTCCCTCCCAAAACTCTTTTCTTGCACGTGGCGATCAAGGACACTGAAACAACGCACAGCACAATTAATTTATGGGATAAATAACAATGACCAAATATGTATTCTTTTTTAGAACAGCACACTTACTATTTAATGTAGCCCACATCGTTTTCCACCAGCCAGTGGAAGTTTTTGCCATTGTACTTCCCAAAAGTGAGAATTAGCCGACCCAGCCACTGCACCTTTGTTGGATTTTGGGTGACTGGATGACATCTCCTTTTAGCTGAAGACACAAGTGGTCGTTAATTTAATGCCAAGCACACATATTTGTACAGGAATGGGGCCCAAGACACAAACACAAGCTATTACCTTCATCACAGGCAGTATTATGGGATCTCAGCCTGTTGTCGGCCGTGGGTTGTTGTGGTTTAGAAAGGTGTGCCCTGGCCTCTTTGGATGCCTTTAGAAAGCAATGTTTGCTATCCACAACACATAAAGTTGGCATTAATGGATCCATTGTGGAACCTTGGTGTGAAAAAACCCCAACAAAAACAAACATCAAAGCACCAAATAAAATATATGCAGCAATTTGAGCATGCGAGTTATACTAGCTTATCGTTGCTGTCCGACGAAAAACGAATATCTCCACTTTTTACGTTTTTCACTTATAAAACCGTTATAGGTGAATTATTTAAATCGTATCTCCATTGGCAGTCAGGAGCATCAGCGTGAAGCGTGGTTGGCATTTTATATTGAAACCAGGATCATTTGTCAGGTCTGACATCTGGACACAAGTTAGAGTTAGCGTGGATTTGCGGTGCAGCGCAGCAAACCCTGAAAATAAAGACTAAATGAACCTCAAACCAATCATTAAGCACAGACGGCCACATATTCCCCGCAGAATAAAAAGTAAAATACAATAAAATGAATACATTTGTCTGCAGCGCAGCGTCAGGGCAGCACGTAATCCAAGCGCAGGAGTGTTTTTCATCGGACAGCAACGATATATATTTTTGTTAATAATGCGGAGAATTACGTCATACTTACCGAGCTCTTCTCGAAACCTCTATTGCAGTGCGAAGAGTCGGTTTTGGTACCAGCTGGCTCTGTTGCGGTGTAAACAATCTTCGGCACTTAAAGCTTGGCTTTAGGTGATCAGATCCTCCACAGTATGTGGTGTTAACAGATTCAGAGTTAGACTTGGTGCGGAGTTAGTATTTTGACTTGCTCTGGAAAGGAAAGGAGAAGAACTTTACCTTGTCCAAGGAGCTATGTTGCAGACTTATAAGGAACACAATCACCAGCATGGTTGCAATCTTGCGTGCTAGTCCAATGGGGAAAGAAATAAGACACCCCGCCAAATTGGAATTGATGTCACAGAAGATTGTCGCGTATTATCCCGTGTTACGTGATGCTGATGTAAACATGCCATATGCAAGTAATGTTTTTCTATTTATCTAAAACAAAGCTGTCAGTGGTCAGCAACAAGACAAACAACTTATCCAACAATCTTTTTCCACAGCTGACCTTCTATACCAAATTGTACAAGCGACTCCAAAATATGAGATCCCCAAGGAAGAGGCAGGGCTCCGTACCACAACGAGGAGTGGCCAAGAAGGCTCTCTTCAGTGCAGGCAACCAAAAGGAGACAGGTTTGACAGAAACAAGCAACTCGAGTGATAATACCATTCTTGAGAGCAATGATGACACCAGCGAGGACAATTCCAGTGCAGGTGTTTAAATTGTGGGAAAACAATGAAAGGGTGTTGTCACACAAATTGTTTGTGTGTAAAAATGTCTAATTATGTAATCAGATCTACACACACACATGTAATCAGATCACACACACATGTAATCAGATCGACACACACATTTGTTGTACCAGAGTTCAGGGCTAGGCATGTTGATCTCTGCCTGTTTTGTGTGTGCTTATACTTGAATTGAGAAATTTCTCTTTATTTCCCAAAAAAGCATCCTCACCAGCCGTCCTCGGTGCCAATGAAACCAAAGAGTGGCACCAAAACCTCAATGCTGCCATCCGAATTGGCCTCAGGCTCCTCACCTGAGGCCTGTGATCACTTCACCAACTGCGCCTGCAAAGGCTGTTGGTAAGCACACCTCAGCACACCGCTCTGCTTTGTATCCATGACAATGGCTTTTGGAGTCATAACTTAGCATTTTTTTGTGATATTGTGAATGTGGTTAAACACACTTTTATCCATAAAACATCAATTAACTCACATTGTTGATGTATTCTGTATGCAATATCAAATCATTGTGTTGGCCCCATTTCATTAAGTTGCATTGATTTGATACGGGACAACATCAAGCATTTCAAACATTCATGAATTGGGTTTTTTGTTAACTAGTGATCAAAAAATAGTGCATTGTATTTAAACTATGCTTACCCCCCTCCCCCCATGTTGTTGTTAAAGTGTTTCCATTGAAATGTCTCAGCTCTGTTTTTTTGTCATTTCAGTGGGTCTGGACAGTCTGAAGATGCAAGCTAGGCACTACAGAACCTTGAGCAACATGTACAGTAAGCCCAATGCAAAGCCCAATCTCAATGATGTTGCTCAAGTCTTGGATCTTGAGATTGAGGCCAGACGAGCTTTCATTGATGCCACAAGGGAAGAAGACCGATCTATAAAAATCTTTCAGGCATATCCATGCTTCAAAGACGTTCGAAATGTATGTGGTTTTTTTTTGCTTTGTTTTGTTTTTTACCTCCATGTGAATTACTGTGTAGCCATCTGTCTTCTGAATTTCAGTGCATTGACAATGGCTGCATAACTGTTCACAATGTTGTCTTAGGCAATGGATGAGCTATGGCACATAGTACGTGGCAACAACAGCAGGTACATAGAGGAAGTGAAAGGAAGATGGGCAGACTTTTGTGCCAAGGTGCAATTCTATGATGTATGAAAGAAAGTTTATAAACCACCTTTCCCTTCCGACATCCATGGTGGTAAAATGCTGTTCCACATGCAAATGTATTGTTATTTATGCTATATTCAGACCATTATGTTCATCTTTCTATTCTATAGTTAATTTCACTCTCTGTTAGGGGCCGGATTATTCCCTGCTCCCTAGATGGCGCCAGCGCCCCCTTGCC
>BJFM01003543.1:11937-23996 GCA_016586285.1 Arothron firmamentum | reverse complement strand
AACAATGGGGGCTGGTATCCCAGGGAGGCCATGAAGGGGGACACACCGGAGGAAAACAAAACCATAACCCGAGCCAACAGAGAAGGAAAAACCCAGATCCCAACACCTTTAGGTCAAACAAGTTCTTCATTGAAAATCCAGGTTGCCTAAAGTTAATTTTGTACCAGGGTGCTTTTGAAATCGCCAATCCTCTTGGTTCAGCTAAAAAAAACAAAACCCACAAAATCTTAGCTGTCCATCTTCTGTGACAAATTTGTCTACTTATGTGCGGTCAAATACTGATCACATGTCTCTTGTGTTGTGTGGAGAGAAGGACCTAGAACAGTTTGGATGTGCTAAACTTTTCTCAGAGATGTTGGAGAATCTAAAAGATTTGGAGGAAAATGGAATCTCTGTGGACTATAAAACCATTAAAGTGGCACTGTATTGCATTGCAGGTGATAATCTTGGGTTACACAGCATTGGGGGGTTTACAGAGAACATTAGCCGCTCAAAGTATTTTTGTAGATACTGCGAAATCACACAAACTGAGTTTGAAAATAATGATCCCAATGTCTGTGGTCCACAGCACACGCCTGAAGCTTACAACTCAGCTGTCAATGATATTGCATCTGGAGACGGGGAGGACGACAAATGCATAAAGGTAAACTCTGTGTTCAATGCTTTGAATGCTTTTCATGTTTGCCAGCCTGGTCTCCCACCGTGTTTAGGTCATGACATATTTGAGGGTGTGTTATCGTATGATGTAGCAGTGTACTTGAAATATTTTATCAAGAAAAAGAAGTGGTTTACATCTACACTTATGAATCAGCGAATCACTCAGTTCAAGTACAAAGGGTCTGATGCACTCACAAAACCATGTACTGTCAATGAGGGGTCCAAGCTTTCTGGGCAAGCCATCCAGAACTGGAACTTTTTGAGGTTGCTGCCTGTTTTAATTGGTGACAAAGTGCAAAGCCCTGAAGATGAAGTGTGCCACTTAACTCTCCAGCTTAAAGATATAGTTGATCTGATATGTGCCCAAAGGATTTCTGTATCACAGGTTATTGACATTATTATTCAAGAATATTTGGGATCAAGGAAGTGTTTGTTCCCGGAGTATACATTAAAACTAAAGCATAAGTATTTGCGACATTATCCGGCACTAATTTTGAAGTTTGGCCCCCCTGATATGACTGTTGACCATCTGATTTGAAAGTAAGCACAGCTACTTTAAAAGATGTGCCAGGCATTTGAAAATTTTTAAAAATATCTGCCTTACTTTGTCTGAGAGACATCAGATGTTTCAGGCATATGTTTCAGTGGGGCCAGGAAGCAGTCGGCATCTGCATGTCAAAGACAGCTGTACATTTTACCCCAACCTTTACAGCGAGGCACTCAAACAAGCAGTGAACCAGTTTGGCTCTTCAGAAAACACCACTAGTGTTTCCACAACAGGAAACACCAGTTCCTGTTGGGACAGTGTATAAAAAAGGGCATTTCCTTGTCTCAAAAAATGATGACTGTGGAGTTTGAGGAGCTTCTCTTTATTTTAATTGAAAGTGATGCAGAGGTTAATTTTGTGATGGATATACATAAAGCTGACTATCATTCTGAGTACCATCTCTACTCTGTTAAAAAAAGACGATGTTACAGTGTCTTGAAATCAGTGACTTGGTAGATTTTTATCCTTTAACATCCTACATCGTTAATGGGCACCAAGTGATTCCACTAAAGCACAGCATCTTCTCCAGATAAACATTATTTTGGGCACTGGTGGGGAGAAAACACCAAAACATTTCATATTGCATGTTATTTTTCTCATTGTACCAGAAATGACAGACTTGGAGGCAACATTTTTGCGGAGTGCCATCAATGAGGTCTTACCTGACCTAGCTGAGGTATCAAAAGATATTTTTGAGGAGACCTTGCAGTCCCTTGGCATTGAGACGAGTGATGATTTTAAGTTTCTCGGGGAAAGTGATTTGTTGACGGCTGTGAGGCCCATTCAAGCCAGAAAGGCGCTTGCTGCTTGGAAGTTGAGAGCTAAATATTCCATCATGTGATGCAGTTGGTACCCATAGAAAAAAAAAACTATCATAATGTGTCTGTGGGCCTGTTCATGCAGGCCAAAATTCTGAAAGTAGCAGCACATCTAGTCCCTCATCAGCACCTTCACCATCACTGGAGTCTGCCTCCCGTGCGTTCTCCACAGATGAGGCTAAAATAAATTACATACTCAGCCTACTGCGGGGCAGAGCTCTTACTTGGGCGCAGACTTCGTGCACGGGTTCTCACCTCAACACTCTCCAGCTCGAGGAGTTCCTTCAGCACTTTCAGCGCATTTTCAACCGGCCAAACCATTCGGGCTGTGCCTCCGACTGCCTCTTCTCCCTTTGAGATTACTTGTTGATTTAGGGGCGGATGACTCTTTCATCGACCAGCGTCTTGAGGAACAAGTTGGCCACCCGCTCGAGGCTCTTACAGAGCCGAAGTAAGTCCTTGGCTTGGACAGTCACGTCCTGGCTAGGGTTACCCACCGCACTGCTCCGCTGGACCTCCTTGTGTCTGGGAACCACCGGGAGATGATCCAGCTGTTTCTCTTCCCATCGTCTTCCTCTCCCGCAGTCCTCGGTTTCCTCTGGCTGGCTCTGCACAATCCCCAGATTGACTGGTGGGTTGGCTCCATTGTCGGCTGGAGCGTTGCGTGCCATTCGCACTGTCTCCGCTCAGCACTGCTTCCCTCCTCCCCTCATTCTGCAGACTCGTCCGGCAGCATGGACCTCGCCTCGGTTCCGGAGGCTTACCACAACCTGGGCGAGGTCTTCTCCAAGCAGTGGGCGCAGTCCTTACCTCCCCACCGACCGTACGACTGCGCAAAGAACTTCATTCCGGCGTACCGCTCCCCACAAGCCATCTCTATAACCTCTCCAAGCATGAACAGTCTAACAGTAAACGTTACCGATGAAAATGTTTGAAGTTGTTTGCGTTTGTGTGTGCCTATGAGTCTGTCTTCCTCTATGTTTGTAAACCTGTGTGTTTGCGTCTGCCCTTGTGTGCACCTATGGGCCTGTCTGTCTGTGAGTCTGTGTATTTCTGTGAGTCTTAGGGCATTCATTTGTAATTTGTCTGTTTTCTTCTGTTTCCCAAGATGCCTTTTCTCCATCAACACAGAGGGCACCGAAGTGGAGAAGAGGGGCAGTTCCCCGCTATCGTTGAACCTCAGAGTCCTCACCTTTATCCAAAAAGGTTTCTTAAATGCCCAGTTCATTTAGCGTTCATTGTAAATAATACAGATAAAAATATGTTCTAGACCTTTCTTTGTAATGACAGTCTGGTTACAGTTACATTTTGTCATATTCCAGGCATTCTAAATGTTTGTTTTTCCCAAGAGGAAAAGGAAAGGAATACTTTATTCTTTGGTTTAAAGTTAAGACAAAGAAAACATACAACTGTTGTGAAAAGTGAAAATATTTTTTCCTTTTTGAGGTAGTAAAATCTTGAAATGACAAGTTGGTATTGTACTTGATTTTTAAAAAGTTGTAATTGCTGCCTACCAGAGGGTATAGTTCTCATCACATTTCTGGTAAAAGTCAAACATAAGAAAGTGCAATTGTAACCATAAATATAGAGGTGGTCAATCAGTGGTCAAAAAGTTTTTTTTAGGTGGCTTAGGTCTTTAACTTGTAACAGTGAAATTTTGAAGTTATGTCAAAAGTTTGTATGTGTGTTTGTATGTGTGTCTGTAAGTCTTGATTCAGTTATAGTATATAGATATTTATTTCACCACAAAACATTGCTTTTAATAGTACAAAATACCTTACATGAAACACAACCTTTTAATAAAATTAGCTGGAAAAAATCAGTAAAATTACTATCTTATTCTGAGGCTTTTACTCTTTAATAATGCCCTATGTCCCCTCCTGGGCTACCACCTTATCGTGGTGGAGGGGTTTGCGTGTCCCAATGACACTAGGAGCTCAGTTGTCTGGGGCTTTAGGCCCCTGGTAGGGCCACCCTTGGCAAACAGGTCCTAGGTGAGGGACCAGACAAAGCGTAGCCAGGCCTGGGGGTGGGGCACGATGGCGAGCGCCTGGTGACCGGACCTTTGCCCATGGGGTCTGGTCGGGCTCAGCCTGAAGAGGCAACGTGGGATCCCCTTCCCGTGGGCTCACCACCTGCAGGAGGGGCCAAAGGGGTCGGGTGCAATGTGTTTTGGGTGGCAGCCGAAGGCAGGGACCTTGGCGGTCTGATCCCCGGCTGCAGAAGCTAGCTCTAGGGACGTGGAATGTCACCTCTCTGATGGGGAAGGAGCCTGAGCTGGTGCGCGAGGTTGAGAAGTTCCGGCTAGATATAGTCGGCCTCACCTCGACGCATAGCCAGGGCTCTGGAACCAGCCTTCTCGAGAGGGGTTGGACTCTCTTCTACTCTGGAGTGGCGGACGGTGAGAGGCGACAGGGGTGGCAGCTCAGTGCCTGTACATTGGAGTTTACCCCGGTAAATGAGAGGGGAGACTCCCTCCGCCTTCAGGTGGGGGGACGGATCCTGACTGCGCCTATGGCCCAAACAGCAGTTCAGCATATCCACCCTTTTTGGAGTCCTTAGAGGGAGTGCTGGAGAGTGCTCCTTCTGGGGGTTCCCTTTTCCTCCTGGGTGACTTCAATGCTCACGTTGGCAGCGACAGTGAGACGTGGAGGGGCGTGATTGGGAGGAATGTCCCCCCGATCTGAACCCGAATGGTGTTCAGTTGTTGGACTTCTGTGCTCGTCACAGATTTTCCATGACGAACACCATGTTCAGGCATAAAGGTGTCCATATGTGCACTTGGCACCAGGACACCTTAGGCTGCAGTTCGACTATCGACTTCGTGGTTGTATCATTGGATTTGCGGCCGCATGTCTTGGACACTCGGGTGAAGAGAGGGCGGAGCTGTCAACTGATCACCACCTGGTGGTGAGTTGGCTCCGATGGTGGGGGAGGAAGCCGGACAGACCTGGCAGGCCCAAACGTATTGTGAGGGTCTGCTGGGAATGCCTTGCAGAGTCTCCTGTCAGAAGGAGTTTAAACTCCCACCACCGGGAGAGCTTCAAACATGTCCCGGGGGAGGCGGGGGACATTGAGTCCAGGTGGACCATGTTCCGCACCTCCATTGTCGAGGCAGCTGGTCGGTGCCTGTCGTGGCGGCAATACCCGAACCCGTTGGTGGACACCGGTGGTGAGGGATGCCATCAAGCTGAAGAAGGAGTCGTACCAGGCCTTTCTGGCCTGTGGGACTCCTGAGGCAGCAGACGGGTACTGGCAGGCTAAGCGGGCTGCGGTGGTTGCTGAGGCTAAGACCAGGGTGTGGGAGGAGTTCGGTGAGGCCATGGAAAATGACTTCCGGACGGCTTCGAAAAGGTTCTGGACCACCATCCGGCGTCTGAGGAAGGGGAAGCGGTGCACTGTCGACACTGTGTATAGTGGCGATGGTGTGCTGCTGACCTCAACTCAGGACGTTGTGGATCGGTCGAGGGAATACTTCGAAGACCTCAATCCCACCGACGCACCTCCTGGTGAGGAGGCAGGGCCTGGGGACTCGGGGTGGGTTCTCTTATCTCTGGGGCTGAGGTCACTGAGGTGGTCAAAAACTCCTCGGTGGCAAGGCCAGGGGGTGGATAAGATCCGCCCGGAGTTTCTTAAGGCTCTCGATATTGTAGGGCTGTTGTGGTTGACACGACTCTGCAACATTGCGTGGACATCGGGGGCGGGGCCACTGGATTGGCAGATCGGCGTGGTGGTCCCTCTTTTTAAGAAGGGGGACCAGAGGGTGTGTTCCAACTATAGGGGGATCACACTCCTCAGCCTCCCTGGTTAAGGTCTTCTCAGGGGTACTGGAGAGGAGGGTCCACCGGATAGTTGAACCTCGGATTCAGGCGGAGCAATGTGGTTTTCGTCCTGGTCGTGGAACTGTGGACCAGCTCTACACCCTCCGCGGGGTCCTTGAGAGTGCATGGGAGTTTGCCCAACCACATGTGTTTTGTGGATTTGGAGAAGGCATTTGACCGTGTCCCCCGGGGAGTCCTGTGGGGTGTTCTCTGGGAGTATGCGGTGTCGGGCCCCCTGATACAGGCTGTCCGCTCCCTGTATGACCGGTGTCAGAGCTTGGTCCGCATTGCAGGCAGTAGGTCAAATTCGTTTCCGGTGAGGGTTGGACTCCGCCAGGGTTGCCCTTTGTCACCGATTCTGTTCATAACTTTTATGGACAGAATTTCTAGGCGCAGCCATGGGGGGGTCTGGTTTGGTGACCTCAGGATCGGGTCTCTGCTCTTTGCAGATGATGTGGTCCTGCTGGCTTCATCAGCCCGTGACCTCCAGCTCTCGCTGGATCGGTTTGCAGCCGAATGTGAAGCAGCCGGGATGGGAATCAGCGCCTCCAAATCTGAGGCCATGGTTCTTGCCCAGAAAAAGGTGGAGTGTCTTCTCCGGGTCAGTGAGGGGACCCTGCCCCAAGTGGAGGAGTTTAAGTACCTCGGGGTCTTGTTCACGAGTAAGGGAAGTATGGAGCGGGAGATGGACAGGCGGATCAGAGCTTTCTTCGCAGGGTGGCTGGGCTCTCCCTTAGAGATAGGGTGAGAAGCTCGGCCATCCGGGAGAGGTTCGGAGTAGAGCCGCTGCTCTTCCGCGTCGAGAGAAGTCAGATGAGGTGGCTCAGGCATCTAGTTAGGATGCCTCCCGGCCGCCTCCCTGGTGAGGTGTTCAGGGCACGACCCACCGGTAGGAGGCCCCCGGGAAGACCCAGGACACGCTGGAGAGACTATGTCTCTCGGCTGGCCTGAAAACGCCTGGGGATCCCCCCGGAGGAGCTGGATGAAGTAGCTGGGGAGAGCGAAGTCTGGGCCTCCCTGCTGAGGCTGCTGCCCCCGCTACCCGACCCCAGATAAGCGGTAGAAAATGGATGGATGGATAATGCCCTATGTCTGAAGTTTTTCAGTGAAATTTAATGCAAACACTTCTAATCGTTTGCCTGCATCAATCTGTGTCTGAAATGTGTGTCTCTCAGCAAGAAAACATTGATTTTGGTAACAGTGTTCACAGAGAATCAAGTGGATGTCACAGAAAAGCAAACACAGATGTTTGCCTGCATCAATCTGTGTCAGAAATGTTCGTCTCTCAGCGTGAAAACATGGATTTTGGTGAACGTGATAGTTGGGCAGTTGCCAGATAACGGGCCAATCTCCTTCTGGGTGTTCTGACAGGTAGGGCTGGTAGGGCAGGTGGGTTGTTTTTCCTAGCAGGCCACCATTTTTTCAGGGGGTGTTCTAGGTATGCAGCGCTATTTTGTTTTATTCTTCGTTGTGTTGTGTTTGTGTAAGGTGGAGCATGTGGGTAATAAACGGTGTAGTCCGAGCCGCAAATTTATAAAGGCCGCTCATGTCCGACTCGTCCCTCCTCTACACCCCCGTCATCACCCAACACAACGCAGAGTCCCCGGGCGTGGAGAGGCACAGTTCGCTGCACGGATTGGGTTACAACTTTGGTGCCGTGACCCGGATTTGTGGCGCTTCGAGACCGAAGAGAGGGAATTGAGGCTGGTTGCAGCCCCTAAAATACACCGCCGTATTGAACTGTTATCTGACTTAAAAATATCCTTTTGTAAAGTTTGAGTAATTAATGCTTTGTTGTTTTTTTATTGATGTTTTTTTCCATATTTAAGTGGTAAATGGATGTATTTTGAGCAAAACACTAATCTGTCATTAATAAGAGGTAAGAGTAAGAGTGGTTTTTCCTCAGTCCTATCCTCTGTACTGACCATAGAGTTATCTAAGAACGTTTTAAGTTAAGTTCTTGTATAAGCATTTTTCTATTAATTTACACACACATATACAAGCATCCAACTGTCATCTGTGAGGTCAAAGCGCACCAACCATTTCCCCAGGCCCCCTCCTCAGCAGCTGCAGTTCAGCACTTTGGTCCAGCAGTCCATTGATGCAGGACTGGGCGCACAGTTTACCCCATCACCCCCAATGCTGTTACCTCACACTGACCCTCATGCGGGGTTAGCCCAAGTGCCCACATTACCAGCCCCTGCAACCCCGAGTGCAACCTCCTCAGTCCGCCAGTGTTATACCCCAGTCTAGGGGAGCAGGGACGCAACGGAGAGGTAAAAAGAGAACAAACTTTGTCTCTGAACAGAAAACGATCCACAACGGACGATCAAATTTTAGAAATTTTATAAAGAACAAGAGGCCTGACAAGCAGGTAAACGAAGCTAGGAACAAAAAGAGGCCTGACAAGCAGGTAAACGAAACGGATAACAAAAAGAGGCCTGACAAGCAGGTAAACGAGTTTCTCAAAGGAAAAGAAAACAACCATTGCTCAAGTGTATATACAGTGAATGAATAACAACCAGACAGTACTCAAGTATATACAGTGAATAAGGAACTACCTACCACCACAAGGAAAACTAGGAAACAATACAAACACAACTGATCAAAGACCATAAACTACCAAAGTCTGCCAAAGACAAAGCTTGTTTCACACAAAAATGCCAAAAGACCAAATGTTGCTGCCAAATCGAGTTCTGGGGCACCTCTGGCAGGAGACCTGTTTAAATCTGCCGGGCTGTGCCTCGGGAACCAATCCACTGGCTGCATGTCAGAGGAGGCTACCCCCTAGGTACATACCAGCTATGCTGATCGATCATATGCACTTCAAGCCCCGACGTCAAGCTATCCAACACCACCCACGACGAACATTATGAGGGACCACCTACAGTTTTTTCAACCTACCAAGACACAGATAATAGACAAATCTGCCAGGTTCACATGTCACAAGCCGCTTCCTATCACTCCCAGGCTCCCCTGTACTCACCTGTCACCGGGGCATGTTGGCCCACTGCAGCTGCGCACGCCCCTCCAAATGATACTAATGCAGCTTTTGACCACAGATGTCCTCCCCACATTCAAGCCCCCGTATATCCACAGCAATATGCTTCAGTCCACCAAGTCAGCACGTACCCAGGGGCAGTCCCCCGGTCCTCCCTGAGCTTGCCACCAACAGCTTATGGGGGTTTCTACAGCAGTGATTCCCAACCAGGGATATGCGTACCCCTAGGGGTATGCAAACACATTGCAGGGGGTACGTGGAAACATTTAATAATTTATTTTCAATTTGGTAGTATTGAGATAAGCCTGTCAATAGAATAGAATATATCTTTATTTTGTCACAATGTGGAAATTTCAGTTTCCCAGCAGCAGCATACAGAGCAGAAAATAAGAAGACGAAATTAGAAGAAATGAAATAAGTAATTGTGGTGAATTTTTTGTTCCAGACATGGAACACCTGTGAGACGGCGCCGGGATGTCTGAAACAAGCCAACTCAATGACAAGGCCTTACAGATTTCTACGGCCTGCACAGGATGAATACATAGCGGGAAAACAAAGTTGAATTCTTACAGAGTTACAGAGAATAGGTACATACCTTCAGACACTACATAATAAAATGGTACGTGTGCTCTACAACTATTTTCCCGGGGAGACAATAACCTGTGGCACAGCCTAGCCAAAATGTAAACAGCGGCTAACCTGCAGCAGTAAACATGGATAAATGGCTGAAACGTCCAGCTGCTCTTAATTCAGGAGATGGTTCAGAGAAGTCCGCTAAGAAACACAAGAAAGAAGCAAAATCTAAACTAAGGCAGTACAGTGAAAACTATATTTTATATGGATTTACTTCTACATTGGCAGACCCACCACAGCCTCCGTGCTTCTTTTGCAGTGAAGTCCTGGCAAATAATTCAATGAAGCCAGCTCATTTACAGCGACACCAGGGCACTAAACACTCTGGAAGTGTCGGTAAAACTGAAGAATTTTACAAACAAAAGCTGTCAGAATTTAGGTCAGGTAAAACTGTGATGATGAAAGCCACAAGTGTGTCAAGCAAAGCACTGGAGTCGTCTTATACCATATGGCTGCTGGTAGCTAAATCCAAAAAGCCTCACTCAATAGTTGAAGAGCTCATTCTTCCCTCAGCAACTGTTATGGCTGAAATTATGATTGATGAGAAGGCAGCCAACGCACTCAAGAGAGTTCCCCTGTTGAACAATACCATGTCCTGTCGGATCAATGATATATCAGGTAATATTGTTTGACAAGTGGGTCAGTTTGCTTTGCAGCTGCATGAGATGACAGATGTTAGTAGGGATGCTCAGCTCATGGCCTTCGCTCGTTACAAAGATATGTTGGACATAAAAGAGCACATTTTATTTTGCAAAAGAATGCCAGCAAAGACAACCGGGGACGAAATGTTCCAGGTTATAGACACCTTCTTCAAAGAACATGATCTGTGGTGGAAATCCTGCAGCCACATCTGTACTGATGGCGGAGCTGCGATGACGGGAAGCATAAGGGGAACTGTTTGGACACGTGAAAGTGCAGTTATAGATGATGGTGTGAAGATGATAAATTTCATCCAATCCCACCCATTGAATCACAGACTGTTTTAAACTCTGTCATGAGACCGGCACAGACCATGAACAGCTATTGCTTCACATGGACGTCCACTGGCTGACTCTTGGCAGTCTTTCACTCATTTATTATGAGTGAAAGCAGCAACAGCCTTCCTGTAAGGCTGCAGGAGTATCTGATAGATTTATCATCCGACAGTGGGCTGAAAATGGCATATGCTGAGAAGACAATGAATGAATTTTGGTGTGAGGTGGAGAAGGAATATCCTGAACTGGGAAAACGTGCACTGATTGAACTTTTGCCTTTTGGTTCTACTTATATGTGTGAGGTGAGGCTTCTCAGCTTTGGCACACATTAAAAACAAGCAGAGGAACAGAGTGGACATGGAGAATAGCATGGTAACAGCTGTTTACACACTGGCCCCAGAACTGTCAAAGCTTTTGAAAGACAAAAAAGCTCAAGTCTCTCATTAAAGCTCAGATGACTGATGAAAAGAAAGTAAAACTGCTGTAGTGGGTCTGAATATTTTTAGATTTTTAAAATTGAATTGTGTTAGGAATGGAGTTTCTTTTATAGGACCCAAATGCAGACAAGGGGAGACAGATCAACTGCCAAAAATAATCCTTTTACTTGGTAAACCAAAGGCAAACACAGGGCGCTCCGACAGGAGGAAAAACTAACTGGAGGGTTGATCCAAAAGCAGTCCAAGGCACTGGAGGAGGTTCACATAGGAGTATCCACACCCCTGAGCATAAGGGCTCCTCCGGGGAGAATGTGGCATCTAGGGGAAGACGGGTACTCACTCTGAGTCAGGTTCCTAGACCCACAAGGAAACAAGGAGGGCTCACCCAGGCAGTACTCGGGGGGTGAGGCAGGGACGCGAGAGTGATCTCCTCCAAGGCAGGAGCTCCAGTCACCGGGACCAAACATCCACAGGCTCAGCAACCAAGACAAACAGGACAAAACGATCCAGCGGTGAGCACCGGCTGCCAGCACTTCTTAATCAGTCATAGATGAGCTGATCAGCCGCAGGTGAGTGCTCACCGCTGGAGTCAGGGGGAACAGCCCCCTCTAGGGGAGAACAAGGGGAACACAGGAGGGGGCCAATAAGCTGGATCCTAACAGAATTGCCTGTTTTCAGCGGGCTTATTTGCTGTTGTAATGTTACAAGAGTTATATATAACAAAGGCAGGTTGATTATTTGGATTATTTTTTTATTTATTACTTTTATGTTACTTATTTATTTTCAAAGTTATTATTATTTATTTTTTTATCTTTTAGTTCAAAATTAAAAAATTGAAAATGCCTGAGATTTAATGTTCAAATTAAGGACAAAAAAAAATATTTTCATTTAATAACTAGTGTTGTTACATTCTACTTCATCAATACGTATGAGTAGGGGGTACTCATAGTATGACAAAAAGGCTCAGGGGGTACACAAGACAAAAAAGGTTGGGAACCACTGTCCTACAGACTCACCAGGTGAAGAATGTCCAGGTCTTCACCGGTAATGCTGACAGCAAGATGCTTGTAGAGGACTGGATTTGTGACATGCGATATCTCTCGGAGGCAATAGAGCTCCCCTTTCACTTCCGTTTGTCCATGGTGGTCAGGCACCTGAGGCCAGAAAGCTG
>BJFM01003543.1:0-11885 GCA_016586285.1 Arothron firmamentum | reverse complement strand
AGGCATTTGAGGAACTGAGGGTGGAGTACGGTGACACACAGGGCTCCTTGGACCCGCTAGCCGATTTCTATGAGCGTGGGCAGAGGTCAGGGGAGTCCGCTTGCTCTTATGCCATAGCTCTGAAGGCAACATTACGAGCTGTGGAAGAAACTCAACGAAGTGGCAAGCCTTTCCCCGATCGTGACAGTAAACTCACCCGTCAGTTCTTACGTGGACTAAATGATGAGGAGGTGTACATGAAGATCTCTCCAATGAAACCCCGACTTCTGAGCTTCCGGGAGCTACAAAATGAGCTCAGAAATTTGGCAAAAGAAACGAAAAAGTTCCAGCCATTAAACAAGTTGAAAAAAAGCCTATGCACAGGTCCAGTTCGCATCGGAATGTAAGATGGAGAAAGCAAAACGCATGTCAGAGTGGTCGGAGCTAACGGAGCTGGTCAAGAAATTAGCCCTTTGCCAAGAGGAGCAGATGACCAAGCTGAATCACCTTGAGTTGAGGATTGCTGTTCCTTTCTCCGCCACTTTCCCACCACCAAGAGTTCAGCCACCCCCTGGGCCTGCAACCATCAACCATCACATCCCACGGGAAACAGGGACATATAGCCCGGGTCTGCAGAGCAGCGTTCCCAGATTCTAACCAATGATGGGCTCACCAACCTCAGCATACCACCCCAGGAGAAGGGATGTCACCCCACCCAACTCAGCCTTTAAACGGCTAGAGCCCATGGTTGCCGGAGCAACTATGGGCAAGTAGCAAGACCCCACTCTGCAGCTGAACAAAACTGGTGACGGAAGGGAGGTCACATCATTGGTGGGCCCCAGGAATGAGGGGGAGGTGGAGGTCAATGGAATGAAGTGCAGGGCGCTCATCGACTCTGGCTCTCAGATAACCAGTATCACGCACAAATACTGGCGCGACCACCCCATCCTTCAGAGACAAAAGCCCAGCCCTCCAGAATTCCCATCGAAGGTGCAGCCGGCCAAAGTGTAAGCTATCATGGGGTCCTGCGTAGCTTGAATACATTGGGGAAAGATTTCAAGAATGTGCCAGCTTTTGTTGTAACTGACTCAGAGTATCGCTCCTCTGTCCCCCTGCTGGTGGGTACTAATGTCCTCCGTGCTTCAAGAAACTACCACCAAGTGACCTATGGCCAACAGTTTCTCCATCAAGTCAAGGAGAACCATCCAGCGTGTTACACTTCTCTGTTAGAGATTGGGGACACAGAAGAATGTGATGATGACTTAGTGTGCCCAGATGTGTATGCTGGCCATAAAGTGCATGTTCCTGGGGGGAAAGAGGTGGATATTATGTGCAATATCAAAGCTGGCCCACAAAGAAAGACATACACTGCAATGGTTGCAGGTCACCCCTCCCTGCAGCCTCCCCAAGACCTTTTAGTTGCCAGAGTCCTGGCTAATGTAAAAGGAGGATGTGCCCCTGTGAGAGTGATGAACCTGTCCCAGCACGCGATTACCATCAAACTTCACACACACACCTGGCCAATGTTTCCCTGGTGAGTAGTGTGGTGGACAAAGAGCAGGGCAAATATCACAATAGGGGAGACAAAGATGTGTGCCTGAGTCTGGACCAGGTTGTGGCAAGCTCTGGAGTGGACTTGAGTGAGGCAGCAGTTGAGAGTGAGCACCAGCGCTCTCTCCTTAAAGATCTTGAGAGGAATGCAGGTGTCTTCTCCCAACATCCCTTGGACTATGGCTGTGCAAAGACTTTTTCTCCCCCCCCCACAGTGGCAAGATGTGAGAAAGCTGTTGATCGAGATGGAAGCAACAGGAGTCATCAGGCCGAGTAAGAGTCCTTATGCTTCTCCTGTAGTCGTTGTGACCAAGAAGGACGGCTCTTTAAGGTTGTGCATTGTCTACAGAAAGCAAAAACCCTGCAGTACGAGAGATGCATTCCCCCTGCCCAGAATAGAGGAGGCCCTGGAAGCGCTGGGGCAGCAAAACGTGCGTCCCAATGAGCCGGTCGTGTGTGTGAAATTTCACGGCCCTCGGTCAAACGTGCCCCGAGAAATCCCCCCAAAACTGAAAAATATCCCCTTAAGCACTGATAAACACTTAAACCACTATATGTGCATGCCTGTGAGGCGCACATGAACAAAACATACACCAAAGTGTGCAGCCGGAAGAGGCAGTCGTGCGTGTGAAGTTTCAAGGCCCTCGGGTAAACGGGCCCCGAAAAATCCCCAAAAAACTGAAAAAGTTCTCAATCTTACACCACAGGAAGTGGCTTTTTTTTTTTAAATAATATTATTCCGTCGCAAAATTTGGCGTGTATCTCCTGCTACAGTTTTTGTCACACTGACATCAGCCATACCTCAAAACGTGCGGAAAATTCTGGAATGGTGTAATGTGACTTTTCTTTTTAACAGGGATTGTGGTTTCCGAGATAAAAAGCGGCCAGAAAAGGCCCATGTTATCCTATGGAAGGGTTTCGGCCCCCAGCGGATTGGGCCAATCCACACGTCACAACGTGCATCCCGATGAGTGGGTCGTACGTGTGAATTTTGGAGGCCCTTAGTTGAACGGTCCCTGAGAAATACCCCAAAAACTGAAAAATGTCCCCACAAGACTAGCAAAACACAAAAACTGCTAAAACTCAGGGCCCGTAGGCCGCATTCTAACAAAACACAGGCCGAAACGTGCGGCTTGGTCAGACGGACGTGGACATATGTCTTCATCTTAATGACTATTACGCTGTCCGAGCCATCGCAGAAAAACTCTCTACACACACTTCTGCGTGATCTCATTTCCTGTTTGTCTGGGAATAAGGGGAGGGGAGGGGCTGCTGCAAAAGTTGAAAAAGGTGAAAAAGTTTGCCACGTATCTCCTCCTACACCGTTTGTCGCACCGACATGAGCCATACCTCAAAACGTGCAGAAAATGATGCGCTATGACTTTTCTTTTTAATAGGGATTGGGATTTTCGAGATATCGGGAAAAGCGCCCCGAAAAATCCCATGTTATCCTAAGGAAGGGGTTTCGGCCCCCGGCAGATCGGGCCGATCCATTCATCAAATTGTGCGTCCCGATGAGTGGAATGTAGGTGTGCAATGTGGAGGCCCTCGGTCAAACGAGCCCCGAGAAATCCCCCAAAAACTCAAAAATGTCCCCAGAAGATTAGCAAAAAACAAAAACCACAATAACTTGGGCCCCGTAGGTCGCACACTGACAAAACACACATCAAAACGTGCAGCTCGGCCAGACGGTCGTGGACGTGTGCATTACACTCAGTAGCTAAAACGATGTCCAAAAAATATTGATATTTTTATGTGAAACCCTTCAAACACACACTAGCAGTTTCTGCATGGCGTCACTGTCTCCTCTAAGTGTGAGAGGGGAGGGGAGGGGCTGCTGTGGGGAGGAGAGGGGAGGGGCTGCTGTGAACATGTGTTGATAGGGGTTGTGTATGGAGTTTTTAACTTGTCATTTCTCCTTCATCGATGAACGTAATGATATGGAATTTCACAAACTTACATTTTAAAGTCTTCTGGTCCTAACGAGCCCACCCACAACAACACTGGTCATTGTTAGGTGGTCCACATTAACATTTCAATAGGAGCGGTTTTTGTCCGTTTCATCAGCACTTTCAGGGTCACAGGTCAGCTCAGCTCTGGTGGATATGAAGGGCAGGGAGGGGCCGGAGTGGACAGGCCAGAGTGGAGGGGCCAGATTGGAGGCACACAGTCACAATTTCCGTGGAATTGTCTAGTCCATGAAATTATTGCTATGAAATTACACACGCATATATTTTAAAGTCTTCTGGTTCCAGCCAGTTCACCAACAAGAATATTGGTCAGTATTAAGTGGTCCAAATTTGCATTTGAAAGGGTGGGTTCCACTGAATTCAACAGCAGTTCGTGGGTCAGACGCAGGTCTGCTCAGCTGGTGACTGGTGGGGGGCCTGAAGGGCAGGGACGGGCCAGAGTGGAGGGGCCAGAGTGGAGGCACACAGTCACAATTTCTGAGGAATTGCCTAGTACTCCATTTGCTCTCTCCACCTTTCCTTGAGACTGAGGATGATAAACTGTTCCAAATTTATGTGTGATCCCATATGCTTTTTCTACTTTTTGTAAATATTCATTGCTGAAATGTGACCCATTGTCTGATCTTATTTGTTTTGGGAATCCATGTCTTGGAATCCAATCTTTCATTAAAATTTTTATTACTGAACTGGCATCTTCCTTCTTAGTGAGAGCCTCAACCCAGCCAGAGAATTCGTCTACCAGTACCAGCAAGTATCTCATCCCACCCACTCTTTGTTCAGCGCCCATGTCTGTAAAATCAATGATTACCTTTTCTCCAGGGCCTGTAGGGGTGGGGAACCTTCCCATTACTCTAGTGTGTCCTTTCTTTGGATTGAATTGTTGGCATACTTGACATTGTTTGATATAGTCATATACCATATGATGTAGAAATGGGTGCCACCAATTTTCTAGGTTCTTTGCTGTCTTTCCTCTACTGTTATGTGCTGGTCCATGTGCTTCTTTTATCAGTTTCTCAGCTAATCCTGTTGGTACAATTATTTTTACCTTGATGGCTTCTATAAATTCCCTTCCAGTCTTTTGTTGCTCCATGATTCACCCAAACTGTTTGTTCATATACATCTGCTCCATCCTGCCACTTTCGTATTTCTACTGTGTCAAGTTCTTTCACGTTATCTTGTTCATCTCTTATCATTAATTGTTTGATCACATATCCTGCTGTTTGCTTTGCTACTTCATCTGCCACATTATTTCCTCTGTTTTCAAAACTATTCCCTTTCTGGTGTGCAGATACCTTAATAATTGATAATGAGCTTGGTAGCATTATAGCATTAGCTAGTCTCACCATTTCTGGTTGATACTTAACATCTTTGCCAGTGGTTGTTTTCCAATCACATTTAGTCATTTTTGAAAGTTCCTAGTGACACACGGACACATACATAGGCTGAATCTGTGTATATTTTTCAGTAAATATTCTCTCAGCTTTGTGTGACATGATCAGTATTACATAATCATTTCATAGATTATATATACTATACTTAGCAACCCTGATATCCTGTGTGACTATATAAGGTTTGTTTTCATGTAGCACGTGCTTTGACGTATGTATCACATGAATATGTAACTATTACGACAAGCCTACTGGCAAGGTCAATATACAAAAACTCTGTACGCGGAAGAACAAGGGCCTTCCTCCCATCTTCTCTGCCCCTCCTGGGACGGAGAGAGCTGTTACAGTGTGGTTGAAGGCCCACGGCCGCGTAATAAATTTTGCTTTGCAGACTTGGACTCTGTTTTATCCCTACACCAAAACTGAACTTGCAACAATTTCCACATTTTGCTGTTGTCCTAGTTCCATTGCTGTTATGACTGCTAGTAGTTCTGCTTTTTGTGCTGATTCCGCAGCAATCCTTTGTGTTTCTTTTGTGAAAAATGTATTTGTCTCTTGTTCATATTCTACAACTGGGTATGCTGCTTTTAGTGTACCTGTAAATTTATCTCTAAAACAACATCCATCAGTAAATGGACTCATCTTTTCTTCCAGTCTTAATGGGCTAGTTTGTATATCTTTTCTGTTTTTTAATTTCTTTTTCAACTTCGAACGCACAGTTATGTGGTGGAATCATTTTCATTTGTTCTGCCATATTAGCTCTGTCTGTTACATGGGTAATATGAGGCTGAGTTAAAATATTTAGCATTCTTTGTTGTCTCAAAGGTGTTAGTGAAAATGCATTGGATTCCACATAAGCTTTAATGCCATGATTTGTTTGTACTGTTAATGGATGGGACATTACCACATGTGCTGTTTTTTGTTATTGCTTTTGGTATAGCAGCTGCTATTCTTGTGCAAGTGGGATGACCTTTTTCCATTGTGTCCTGTAATACATTAAAATCTTTCTAGTTTTGTCCTCCCCTGTTGAAATAAGACAGCATTTACAATGCCATGTTTTTCATCATTTAAATGGAATGGTTTATGATAATCAGGAATAGCTAAAGTTGTGGCATTAGCCATTGCTTGTTTCAATGCGATAAAGGCTGTTTCTGCTTCAAGTGTCCAGTCTAATGAGGTTGAGAGGTTTTTACTTCCTTTTTCCAGAATAAGTTTACGCAGTGGTGCTGCTGTGTCACTGTAACATGGAAGATGATATCTGGAGTAATTGCAAAGGCCTAGAAAGGCCATCATTTCTCACACAGTTGTTGGTTTAGAGTGATTTAAGATAGCTGAGACCTGAGATGGAGGGACATAATGTCCGTGGGCAGTAAGTGACCTTCCCAGGAACGTCACACTTTGTCGACAGCATTGAAGTTTGGTTTTATTGCTTTTAAAGCCATGTTCAGCCAAGTGTCTTAGAACAATGTCCGTGGCTTGTAGACAATCTGAAGCTGTAGGGGCTGCCAAAAGAATGTCATCTACATATTGTACCAGAAGTGTGCCAGGCTTCAACGTCAATGATGAGAAAATCTGTACTGGCTCTACTGGTGTCACTGTGATGTTATTTATTTCTTGTAGGTCATGAACCATTCTGTAAGTTTTACCATATGCTTTTGGAACTGGTAGTAATGGAGTGTTCCATGGAGAGAAAGAGTTTTCCAAGACATCCGCTTTCAAAAGACCTTGTATTGTGTCTGCCATGCCTGCCATGGCTTCTGGTTTTATATGATATTGAGGTTTGGCAATAATGTATGACCAGTCCAACTCAAAAGAGGGTGGTGGAATGTCACAAAATCTAACATCATAGGGACCATTTGTCCATAATTCTTGAGGTAACTTGGAAAGCATTGTAGCTGCTTATGGGTGATCAGTTTTTTTCTCTGCCATGATACCTTGTAAGCTGTTGGTGGGCAAGAGTGACATAATTAGTGGTATCAGACAAAATTTTATTAGACTGTGTGCTATGAAAAGATTTTAACATAGGATGTACATAACCATCTGTGTCTAATATACAGTGTCTGCCCAATCATTGACCACTTGTAATTGGTTGACCATAGGTCCCAAACATCTAGCTTCATAGTTTTGGTGAAGTGCCAAGGAAATGTGTGGTACTGAATCTTTGACTACAAACCACTGCTATTGTTCTTCCATTAGAAATACTTCTACTGCTACCCCCTGTGGTCCCACATACTGTAGATCTCCCCAGCATGTATCTGCCAATCACTGCCAAGAAGAGGAGTGAATTCTTCATCATACACAAAGTCTGGTTCTCTTAAGTAATTTAAGGTAACATAGGGTGGATCAGTAGGAGGCCTGTAGTTGCCCAATTACAAGAGCCAGGATTTCCAGAATGAGTACACTGTCGTGAGTCCATCATATGGTGCCTTTTCTGGCTTTAAAAGTCCCCAATAGATGCCAGCATGTGGCTGATCTTCCAATGTTCATTGCATTAGGACAGTGTGTTGTCCCGTTAAAGGATTTATTGACTTAACATTGCTTTTTCTGGTTTGAAAAGTGATAGTCATTCCAGTGGGGCTGCAATAGATGGATGCTCCCAGCAGCATCAACAAATCTCTTCCCATGAGATTTAAAGGACAGTCTGGACAATGCAAGAATGGATGAGAAACAGTCTGGTGGCCCACCTTGACAATCTGTGGTTTTGTGAAAATTTTTTGCATTGGTTCCCCCATGACTCCCACCACAGAAGTATGAGTGTGTGTCAGCTGGTCTTCAGTCACTGTGCATAGAGTCGAATGTGTCGCACAAGTATGAATCATCATTTGGAGGTCTTGTCCATTCACTGTCACACTCATATATGGTTCTAGTGTTGGTGAACCAGGAGTCATAGGGCCCCCCTATTGTTGAAAAAACTGTCCAGCTTGGGTAGGAGGCAGGCCTGGCAGAGGTTGCGGAGGTGCTCCTGAAACATGCTGATACTGATAGGCTTGATTATGGAGACAGTTTCTACACCAATGTTAAATACTCCCATATAGGAAACAGCCCTGTGCATGAGCATGTGCAGTCATTCCGTTCGACCATGCCGTCGACCTCTCCTGTTCCCTGATTGATTATAATAACCCCGTCCTCTCCCTGGGACTATGGAGAACTGCTGAGGGGGGCGGCCAAGGAAGCAGTGGAAAAGGCACACTTGGACTAAATGTAGTGGGGGCTACCAACATTTGAGCTGTAGCCTCCTGTTTGATTTTAGTTTTCTCATTCTCTGCTTTTATCTGTTTCTTTATAAGTACAGCTGCTAATGCATCTGTTTGTTCTTTGTTAGCTTGTTTTTCAGTGCTTTGTTTTTGTAAATGATGAATCACAGTGGTGCGCCATTCGACTCAAGTTTTACCAAACAATCCTGGCACATCACTTAATTTGTCCTTAACAGGGGCTGCCAGGCCTCCCCATACTGCTTGTCTAAACACGACGGACGTTACTCCATCCTGTGATGGATTAGTGGAGGTTTTATCAGTCCACTCATCTTCTATCCTGCTCATGAACTCTTCAGCTGCTTCGTCAGATTTTTGTGTGAATGTAATTGCAGCTTGTGAGCCCCAATTTTCTGGAAATGCCTCTCTAAGACATGTCCACCAACTCTGTCTGAGTGGGCCAAAGGGAGTGTCATCTGGTGCATTGCTGGTTCCAGCAGCTTCATCCCACTGTCTTACTAAAGAAGCAGAAGTGGAAGAGGCTAATATGGCTCTAATATCTCCCAAGGCCAACTGCATTCCCATGGTTTTATTTTCAAACCCACAAATCCACGGTCCTGCTCCATTTTTGATATTTGGTAAGGCTGAACTTAAGCCTGCCATGTCTGCAAATTTCCATGGTTTATATAATGCGCTTCCATCTGGCAAATTTATCAGTGGCAGTTGTGTTGATGGCATAGTCTTGTTAATGGTTGTAGGTTTCTTAGTTTGGGCGCGTGTCACTGGTCTTCTGGGTTTTTGAATTTGTTTACTTAGAGCCCCTGCTCCAATATCTGCACAATCATCATCTCTGCAACTTCCTCTCTCCAGCTCAATATCACTTCCTTTATCTGTTCCACTGTAATGTTCATTGTCACTTTCATCTGACTCCCTACTCTGTAAATGTCCGACTAGAACCACAGGAGTACTGTGTTCTTTTTGCCATCACACATTTTGTTTTTTAGTTTTTTCAAAATGTTTACTTTTCTTTGCAGATTTCTTAGGTTGCTGTTCATTATTTAGTTCATTGATCACTAAGTCCCTCCTTTGATCCTCTGGTAACAAAGAAATAGGATCTGGTGGCATGTTTTCACTCACTTTACTCTTTACCTCATTTAATAATTTTTCCAATTCTATTACCTTCTGCAATTCTTGGTTATTGAAGTATTGCTGGATAGTGTCATTGCTTTTGTGTGGCTTTTGATCTTCATTGTGTATTTCTCTTGTGACTTCTACTGGGCCATGTATTTGGCCTGTCAGCACTACAGGAGCCTGTATTACAGGCGGAGCTGACGGTTTTTCATCTGTCCTGTTTTTCATCAGACCTCGTATGGGGCCCTGCTGGAGATTAAGTTCCCGCAACGGCACACTCGGGGCTCAGACGCTCCGCTTCCCTTGATGTGGAAGGGCATTTCTGCCATGTTTGAGCTTGGGCAAAAAGAACAGGCAGCAGCCGAGAGACACGTGGCTCACGACACGCTGCCGTCCATGTGCCGTTCCCTTTATTTACCTTGTCAAGTTGGTTGGTGCTAAATTTATTGGTTAAAAAAATGGTCTATGGTTTTTAATTTTAAAAGGTTTGTTTATGATTTGACTTTGTTTGAAGCTGCCAGCATAGATGAGGCCTTACTCTACACCCTCAGTCGGGATGATTCAAGAGACCTTTTTCCTGGGTCAGAGAACTTTCTCAGGAGTGTTGGCAGTCTTATCTCGATGGAGAAACTCAGAAGGCACCTGCATCTGACACAAATAGGCAGTGAGCAGGACCCAGGTGCAGAGATTTAGGCAAGTGGCGTTTAATAACAAAAATTCACTCCTTCCGGAGGAAAACACGATGAACACAAAGTACCAAGAAAATCACTCCAAACGGGAGATAAATGGAAGTTACGAATGATCAAACCAAAAACGCTCCAACCGGAGGAAAAAACCTACGCCTAAGATAATACAACAAAAGCCACTCCAATGGGAGGAAAAACGTGCAACCATGAAAGTGCAAAATAAAGCGCTCCAAACGGGAGGGAAACTACTCACTACAAGATTCATTCAATGACCAGACCAAGATTGACTTGACTGTGATACAGGGCTTTGGGTGCTCGATGACGAAACACCTTGGCACAAGACAGGGGAGTTGCAGACTATTTCACACATGAGGGTGATGGGAAACAGGTGGACACAATCAGGAATCAAAGGTGACACTGACGACACATGAGGAAGGGCAGGTGACCTGAAACGAGAGGACAGTGAGGATCTTTTCAAAATAAAACAGGAAATAACACGACAGTAAACCCCAGACAAGACAACCTCCCCACTGCGTGACAGCATCAAAAAGTGACGCAGAGTACCAAAGGTTGTCTTTTCTCAAAAATCTCACCCAGAATTTATTGGAGAAAAATACATCCAAATGGAATCAGAAGAATAAAACCCTAACCCTAAGGCAAAACGTAGTGGCAAATCTGCATTCAAAGTCCAGCTAACTTGAGCAGAGTTCACCGTCGCTCCGCCTTCGGTCTCCAGAGTAGCTGCCAGAACGCTCAGCCGAGACAGCGGCTCCTCTCCGAACTTGGGATGGCCCACTCTGCTCCCTGTTGTCCCACCCCTTAAGGACAGGGAACATTGAGGCTCCAGATAAGGTATGACTCAAGAGGTCAAGGTGACCTGTACAGAGAACAGAGGCCTAACAGATCTGTACACCATGCATTGTCGTTCAAGCTTTGTGTGGACCGTCAGCTGTTTCAGGTGATGTTTAACGAACATAATGGACATATTATTGTTGAAATCTCAGCAGAAGTTGTTGCTACGCATAATGACTCAGCAAGCTGTTGGCTGTTTTCGACAGTGACCTAATATGAAGTTGTTATGCTTAAGCAAAAAACACTAGCACACGCTTACACAGCTATGATGATTACATTCAGTTACATGAGGAGTCATGGACGTATCATATGAGGAGACACAAGATAAGTCATAGGAGTTTTGTGAGCAAGCTAAATCATTACACATGGCCTAAATTATTAGTTGATTAAGTCATAGGCTTCGACAACTCAGGGTTTCAATCATAGCATCAAAATTAATCTCTACAGGAGGAAACAACTGTGGGCTCTTATTAGCCAAGAGGTAAGTCAAACCTAGCAGAACACGTGTCAGGCTTTGTCTCCACTTTCTTGTCCGTGTCCAGTTTTATTTTGAAGTTCCATGTCTTGTCTTTCTATTTTTTTCTCTCCTGTGAGTCCCTCATGTGTCTCACCTGTATGTGATTGCCCAACCCATGTCTCATTTCCTCCTGTATTTGAACTCAGTGATTTCCCAGTTTCGTCCTAGGTTGGTTCCTCTGTGTCCATGCCGTGTGTTCCTGTGGCGCCTCTGTGAGTTAATAAACTCTTTTTCTGTTTTACTGCACTTTCTGCATGTACGTCCGGTTACCTAAACTGTAACATGTTGTTTATAATTGCGTCCGTCATTTACCATGTAATAATTGTGTTTTGATTTTTTTTTTTTTTTCTAAGGATGAGAATACCAATTTACCATGAAACAGGAACTGTGCCATCACTTCAAGGATCACCTCTACTATCCTCCCACACACCAACTCCTGTGGTGAAGAAAACTCCAAAGAAGACCCTTCGACTTCCTAATCCTCCAGAATATGTTATCTAAACAGACACTGAGTTGGAACTAGCTTGTTAGCACTATTTTGAGATGACCCGCACTGGTAGAGATGGTGTGTGATGGTCACGCAGCAACTCATATCGGTTGTTATGTCCATTCAGCACTGT
>BJFM01003542.1:26006-38753 GCA_016586285.1 Arothron firmamentum | reverse complement strand
ACTAGGCGGCCCAATGTCAAATTTTTTCATGGGGGCCAAAAATCCCTGGCGGCGCCCCTACAACATAGATCACATTCTAACATTTTTGGACAGATTGCACAATCTCGTCACACTAAATAACCAAATGCACCAGATTCAACACATTGTCATCTGGGACAATGTGTCACTCTACCACTCTGCTCTGATCCACAACTGGTTTCAATACTATCTACACTTGCCAGTATTGTTCCTTCCACCATATTCTCCCTTTCTAAACCAAATTGAAGAGTTTTTCTCAGCATGGTGGTGGAAGGATTATGATCTCCGGCCTCAGACTCAGACACCCCTCATTCAGGCTATGGAAGAGGCTTTTGACCAAATCAACACCGCACCCATCATTAAAGAATGGATCCATCATTCAAGGCGGTTCTTCCCATGTAGCCTTGCCAAAGAGAATATTGCCTGCGATGTGGATGAAATTTTCTGACCAGATTCAGCTCGGCAAAAAGATGCATAGTATTTACAGTAAAGTAATTTATTTGTTTTATTCAGATTTAATTTTGTTTTCTTCTTTTACTTTCAAGTACCTATAAGCTGTACTGGTAGTACCGTATTTTTATTTGTCTATATTCTGCGCCAACAGTGTGGGACATGTTTTTTTTTGTAGTGATTGCCGATGGTGACTGATGTTATATGAAGAGAAAAAAAAAATCTGATTTTCAATGGTCTGCAGCTTTGATCTTGTTCTGTTTTTATTTACCATGTTGTATATTTGCAATTTTGCTGTGTACTTCATTACAGTCATGTAATCATTGAGGACTGCTAAAAGTGTTTTAAGTTAATTACAGCAGTGTTTAACCATTTCAAACTGAATAAAGCCTAATGAAAAGTATGTGTTTCATATGGTAACATGGTTGGTTTTTGTAAATGTGTATACAGTTTTGACAAGAGTGTTACCATGTTACCAAATGAAACACACTTTTCATGAGGCTTAATTCTGAACCAGTTAAACACTGCTGTATTTAAATTAAAACACTTTCAGCAATTCTACCCCAGTGATTAGATTACTGTAATGAAGTACACAAAGAAATGGCAAATATACAACATGGTAAATCAAAACACAAAACAAGATCAATGCTGCAGACTATTGAAATATGATTTATTTCTCTTCATATGAAATGAGTCAATCCATGGATCATGACATGATCAACTGGTGTTGCATGAGTTCCATTTGTCAAATTTGGTCCTCTTCTTCTTAGAGGACGTTCTCCTCTTGCTTCAGGGCTTCATCGTCCTCTCCCTGCTCCCCGACTTCTGCCTCCTACTTGTCCTCCACGGATTCCCCCTCTTACCCTCACTCTTCTTCCTCTGACTTCTTCCATTTTGGTTGAAAACAAGTGAAGTCACCTGCTGCATTTTAAATGCTCAAACCTGATTGTTGTGTCTACAATAAACCAATCGTGTTTGTTCACCTGATGTTTAACCAATTGGCTAATGGGTGTGGTGATTTATCAGTCAGTGCTTTGGAATTTAGACAAAGTGGCATCATGATCGACATCTATGTCTAATGTAGAAAAGTGTGTAAGATGTGTTTAGTGTTTTGCAAATCACTGTGTGTATTTTTTCTGCAAAAAGTGTGAGGCTGACTTTGTGTTTATAGTAGTAAATATCTGGTCCAATGTTTTGTTCCTTGAGTGTATAGTTTTAAAAATTGTGTAAGACTTCTGATTTTAGTGTTTATGCAATCAAAAAAAAACTGTAAAAAAGGAATGTCTAAGCTACAACAAATTATCTCCAAAAATCAATTGTTTTGTACAAGTCTGATATTCTACAGAGACTGTTAAAGTGCTGATAACAACTGAATATTGATTCAGGTCAAAATGACTCATCATCCTAAATGTGCATTATTGCCATGTGTAGAGATAAATTTTGATGCCATCATTGAAACCCTGAGTTATCGAAGCCTATGACTTAATTAACTAATAATTTAGGCCATGTGTAATGATTTAGCTTGCTCACAAGACTCTTATGACTTATTTTGTGTCTCCTCATATAAGTCCATGACTCCTCATGTATTTATGTATGTAACTGAATGTAATCTCCATAGCTGCATAAGCATGTGCTAGTGTGTTTTGCTTAAGCATAACAACTTCATATTAGGTCACTGTTGAAAACAGCTGACTGCTGCTGAGTCATTATGAACAGCAACAACTTCTGCTGAGATCTGAACAATAATGTGTCCATTATGTTCATTAAACATCACCTGAAACAGCTGATGGTCCACACAAAGCTTGAACAACAATGCATGGTGTACAGATCTGTTAGGCCTCTGTTTCCTGTACAAGTTAGCTTGACCTCTTGAGTCATACGTTATCTGGAGCCTCCGTGCTCCATGTCCTTGAGGGATGGGACAACAGGCTCTGTTTGTTTCGGGACAGTATAGAGCGAACCTGACTGTAAGCTTTGGGAGGTGGTGAATCTCTGAGGAGTACAAAAAGCAGGCTGTCAGCGGCCGGCAAGAGGAGAGAGTCCGCCATCCCAAGTTCGGACTGGAGTTGCTGTCCCGGCCGAGCGTTTGGCGGCTCCTCTTGAGACCGAAGGCGGCGCGGCAGTGAACTCTGCTCCAGTTGACCAATCTTTTGAATTCTGATTCACCACTATGTTTTTCCTTGTCCTTTTTATTCTTCTGATTCCATTTGGATGTATTTTTCCCCAATAAATTCTGGGCGACATTTTTGAGAATAGACAACCTCTGGTACTGTGCGTCACTTTTTGACACAAACACACAGGCAGGTGCCTTCTGAGTTCTTCCATCGAGATAAGACTGAAAAACCCTACCAACACGATGTAAGATTAACTTATTTTTTTGTTTGTTGTTGATTCTTTTGTTCTAGTTTTAATTTCTCTTTACAGTTAACAGCGTTTATATACACTTAATCAGTGACATTGTGTCATGTTTAATCCACAGTAGTTAGTTGTTTCTGTTAAGGAATGGAGTTTCTTTTATAGGACCCAAATGCAGACAAGGGGAGACAGATCAACTGCCAAAAATAATCCTTTTATTTGGTAAACCAAAGGCAAAGAGAGGGCGCTCCGACAGGAGGAAAAACTAACTGGAGGGTTGATCCAAAAGCAGTCCAAGGCACTGGAGGAGGTTCACATAGGAGTATCCACACCCCTGAGCATAAGGGCTCCTCCGGGGAGAATGTGGCGTCTAGGGGAAGACAGGTACTCACTCTGAGTCAGGTTCCTAGACCCACGAGGAAACGAGGAGGGCTCGCCCAGGCAGTACTCGGGGGTGAGGCAGGGACGCGAGAGTGATCTCCTCCAAGGCAGGAGCTCCAGTCACCGGGACCAAACATCCACAGGCTCAGCAACCAAGACAAACAGGACAAAACGATCCAGCGGTGAGCACCGGCTGCCAGCACTTCTTAATCAGTCATAGATGAGCTGATCAGCCGCAGGTGAGTGCTCACCGCTGGAGTCGGGGGGAACACCCCCCTCTAGGGGAAAACAAGGGGAACACAGGACACACGGGAGGGGGCCAGTGAACCGGACCCTAACAGTTTCAGCCTCAAGCTTCATGGGTTACCTGCAATCCTGTAATGATCCTGTAATGATTTTTTTTTTTAAACCACCCCTGCTGCTGCTGAATGCACGCCTAACTGTTAGGCGGTAACATAGCAGAGCCTAGCCTAGTTAAGTCATAGCTCTCATGTGAATGGGACAAGGCTGGATGCACATGCAATCATTCCACCTTTTCTTAAAGCTTTAAATTATAAGAGTGCAGCCAACAATATACAGTATTTTATGTAGTTCTAAGTTTATCTTGTCTCTGCCAGTAAATAAGCTGCACTCGTGCCCTCAGAGTAATGTAAATCAATTTTCCACACCATTCAGTCCACAGAGGTTATGTTAAACACAAGATGGTACACCATCGTTGTACTTGTTTAATCATGAGCGTCATTTTGTTTCAGGAAGCAAGTCCATCTGCCTTTCAGTCAGAAAAGCTGTCTCAATATTTAGCTCATTCCTGCTTGTGTTGTGCTTATACACACTAGCTGTTTTATTCAATTGTCTGGCTTTTTTTTTTTTTTTTCACCAACTAGCTTTTTAAAGGAAAGGCTACATCATCAGGGATCTACAGCTGGCTTTATCTCCAGTAATGTTTCCTTTCTTCCTTTCTTTTTTATTTTTGTTTTAATCAGGCAAAAGCAAACCCCAATCCACCTGACCCCGCAATCCCCACAAGTGAAACTCTGGCATAATGCAGGTTCCCCACTGTCTCGAACAAAACTATTCGAGTCCACTTCCACCACAATGATTGAATGCCTCCATTTGTGAGTGAAATACTTGTAACTGAGATATTCCTTTCCTGCATTAATGTGGCATTCATCAATTAACCCCACACACTGTGGCAAAAGCCGTCTGTGTCCTAAATGTATCACGTAGTCTTATAGTTTGGCCCCTCTGCTTAGAGTGCCATGTACATTAAAAGACAGTGTTAAGCATTCAAATCAAATACATTTACAGTGTCTTTTTAAGGATTTATAGCCTTGAACATTTCCACATTCCATCATGTGACAAGCACAAGCTTCAATGTATTTCAGAATTTAACTCCCAAGTCTCCTAATTAGTCATGTCCTGTGTTCTTAAACTGTAGATTAAATCAGGCTTTTCTGTAAAGGTTGTTAGAGAACATTAGTGACGAATCAGCATCATGGATTGGAACACAACATACAGGTCAGGGATAAAGTTGTGAAGTTTAAAGAAGTATTTCATTCCAAAAACATTTGTGAGCTCACTGTCAATCTCATCCAGTCAAGTTTATAGAGCCATGCAGTTGTCACTGCATCAAAAGGTGGTCCAACAATGTATTGTTGGGTGAGATGAATACATGTACACACCATGCTTTTCAGATTTTCATTTATTTAAAAAAAAAAAGCAAAAAAAATCCCAAATTGATTTGCAAGTGAATTGGAAAATGAATGGCTTATTATTTAAAAAATGTACAAAATGCTGTGACCCATAAAATTTAGTAAATTCTATGAAACTTTGTTAAAATAAAAGAAAAACGGACTGTTATGAAATAACATGGTGATGTGAGGCTTTTGTTTGTCATGATTTGGTTAATGTTTGCTCAGTAGAGTTTGAAACAAGCGTCAGCTAATGGAAATTTTAGACCGTTTTACTTTCATTCTGATGTGGCTCACCAAAAATCATCATTACAAGTTTGAATAAATCTATTCATTCACTTGCTGGTCTCTTCTGGTGTAAGTGTAGAGTTTATGGGGGAAAGAGAGAGCGTGTGTGTGCGTGCGTGCGTGTAAGTGAGAGAAAGACAGACAGAGAGAGAGAGAGAGAGAGAAAAGGGGGAGAAAGAGAGGGGGTTGATCCACCTTTTTAAGGCAAGGTGATCCACAACAGATGACAAGAATCAGTGGACAATTATCTTCAAATTGTCTTAATGTTAGCCTTCTTTGCTTAGTGCCTTCTGCGGCATGGACTCCATGGTTTTAATTGAGGCGCAGATGGACAAAATACCTAATATACACAAACACACATATGCTCAGAAACAGGTTTAAGTACACTAAATCACTGTACTGTACAAGTGTGCATTTGTATAATTAATGCCATATGGCAGTATGCATCTTTCTGTTCCACCAGTTTCACTCTTGCACACACGCACACACAAACACAAACACAAACACAAAGGCACTATATGTCAAAATCAGTGTAGGATCCAAGAGCAGCACGTCTGGGGGTGAACAAGTTCTTTTAATATTCACACTGGTGAACACAGGGGCAGACGAACTCAGAGTCAGGACAGACAGATCGGGTTACTAGGGAGCAACGACAGAGACAGGTCAAAAAACGAGCAGGGTCAAACAAAAGGCAGGCAAGAAAACAGGCAGAGATAATACAGGAACGAGCTGTGCGAAACAAACTATGATCTGGCAAAGAGTCATTGAAGTTCTGGGGCTTAAGTTGTCTTGCTGATTGCTGACAAGGTGCAGGTGTGGCTGATGGGAAATGCAGAGCAGGTGCGCTGATTAGAAATGCGGAGCAGGTGAGACAGAGAGGGGAGGGTGAGAGCCAAAGCTGTGACACTATAAACTCTAATATGAGATCAATGCATAAATAAGTAAACTGTATGGTGACATCATGAGCGTCATTTCTGCTAAAATAATGTTTCTAAGCTAAGCTCAGCTCACTTTCATAAAATTTTTCTTTCCTAATAATTTTTAATAAGTACAGATATGACCAGTTTAATTGAAGGGTGAACCACCATAGTCAGCCTTGACGCAGTGTTTCTGCTGCGATGTGAACCACTCCCTGCAGGAGAGAAAAAGCCTCGTGAGCAGTGAAGGCTTGGAGATGATCACACCACCTCCCATGGTGGATATGCAATTATTCAATTTTTAGTAAATGTTGCAAAATGTCCTTCTTTTTGGTGTTGTGGAAATAGCCACCCTGTTTTCTAGTTTCTGAATGTTGTCTTCACACTCTCCCTGTCATTCCAGTTTTCAAACTCAGAAAAAAATCTTTCTTAAATGACCAGAAAGATGTACTCTATAAAATGAGAGCCTAAACAAAAGTATACAAGAATAAGAAAAGTGAACAGACACAATATGTGCTGAATCACTCTTCGCTCACCTTTCAAACTTGAGTATATTTGTCATTTCCCCTCATCTTCTCTACCTTTCAGGTTCTGTATACATTCTATCTATTATGTAGTCTATCACCATCGCTCCATCCCAGAACAAGGGGAGATTTCTCAGTAGGGATTGAAGGTACTTACTGCTTTGTACCGGAGCTCTGTTATCTCTTGCTGTGTGATAAGGAACTCTGCAGAGCTTCCCTATCTAGAAGAAGAAGAAAGGCGACCCCGAGGTAAACTCAGATTATGACAAGAATTTATCATTTCCATCGCTCCTATATACACTGACTTTGTTCCACGCTCGCAGACAGCCAAACACATGCATGCTTATTTGGAGGCTCATATGTCCTTGCAGAATCACAACTGTTGTCATCTGGATTCTTTTGCATTTGGTTACCTCAAGAACATGCTGGATGTGAACATGTGCCATGTGCTGGGTAAAATAATGAATAAAAATACATTTTCACATGACACTCTTTATTCCATTACATTTACTGACATAAGATAACAAGATAGAAGTTTTAATTATAAAATAATTATGACTATATTTTTATATCAAAATAATTGATTTGCACACATAGCTATGTTTGTTTAATGAGACTGCTGTTATAGGTTGAGGAATTATGCCTCAGTTCCACTTTGTGCCCCAGAAATTTCACACAGCCTATTACACAACCGCCTGTTGTGGTTTTGGTTTTGTTCTGCTGTGGCGTCTCTCTCTCGCTCTCTCGACAGTGGGTGTGGTGTTTCTTTACCCAGCCGGTGTCCCGCACCTGTGCCTCATCTTCTTCATCAGCGGATCCCTCTTAAGGCGCTGCCGCGGGGACGCCGGTGTCTGATCGTACTGTCCGGTTAGGGGTAAATGCGTTGCTTCGAAACTAGGTTCTGTACTTACCTGTTTGCGTCTGACGTTCTCCTGTTTTCTCTCCTGAAGTCTCCCACGCCCGCAGGCTGAGCCCGTCCCGTCCGTGTCGCTGCGTGAGCTTCTCTTTCCGACCCAGGCTGGCAACCAGGTCCGCCTTTTGTTATCACTTCTCTCTGTTGGAGCGTTTTCAGTTTGCTCGTTCTTTTGTTTGACTCCGTGGCCCTGTTTTCCTCCATTGGAGTGATTTTCGGTTGACCGTATTTCCGCTATGACTATCTCTAATGTCTGCTGTGCAACGACTGTGTCACTGCCACCATATTTCTCACAGAGCTATGGTATTGTCATTTTGATCATAAGGATCAACCCGTCAAAGAAATATATAAATACCTAAATTAATGAATTTAAAAAAGTCAAACTAAAAGAGTGAAAGATCAGCATTTTCTTCATCATGTTTGAGATCATTTTTCTCAGTCTGACTAAAAATACTTTCCAGTATTCTTGTCTTCTTTTTGTTATCTGTGGGCTCTTTAAAAGTAAGATGTTTAATTACTGTTAACATATGGTATATCTGTTTATCCCTAAGACATTTTCAATTGTAGACAAACAGCATGCAGAAAGGAAGACCACTATAAAAGAGTTATGTCCATTTCCACACTTCTCCACAAATCATCTCACATCAGCTGACAAGGGACACCAAAGCCGGCCCCTCCATACCAGACAATATTGACAACAGGTTGCTGGTGGAAAAAACAAACAAACAAAAAAAACCAACAACACCAAACCCTGTCTGGCTAAAAAAAAAAATACTGCTATTTTTCACAATAAATGTCACGAACGATTTGTACAATTAATGAGTTCTGTGTTTGCGATTCCTGTTGCGGATGATTATGAGCGGAGCCCAAATGCAAGAGCAGATAGTTCTTGAACAGAAAACAACCCTTTGGGCAAGCCAAAAAACAAAGCAAACAAAAAACTCTCCTGGAGAAGACGCAGGAGGAACTTTTCCAGGGTCCGGTCTTCTGCACTGGATCACTCTACAGTGAGGAGACAGCAGGAGAATCCACAGGGTCCAATGTGCGGGGATGTGGTGAGCCCCTGAGGGAAAAGGAAGTCCGTGAGGGAAAGGCAGGTTACCAGTTTCCAGCAGTGATCATCAAACTACTCAGGTAAGGTACCACGTTTGGGGCAAGACGATCCGATGCCGAGGAACAGGTGCTGAGGCCTTAAGAGGATTTCCTGATGGAAATTGGCACCAGCTGCGTCTGTCCTCGGCAAGGTCCTGGCTCACCACATCCCCTGGTGGACAAAAGAAAACACCACACGGCAAAACCCAAAATGCACCCCAGAACCCTGACAATTCCTGTATACATGCTCAGTGTTCGAGGGGGAAGATTTGAGATTTGCGCATCCTCCGGTGTCTGATTTTAATCAGTGTTTCCCGTGAGGATGGAAGTTCTAAATTCCTGACCATATTTTGTATCATATTTAATACATGTGAGAGCATACCTGGCAGAAGTGGCAATGTACATTGGAATTAACCAGACGCAAAGTAATAGAGACCTGCCAGAAGTTTGATCATGGCAGGAATGGCGTGACTTCTCCTGGTGGTTGACTCCAGATTGGGTGTTAAGTCATTCTGTTAGGATCCAGCTCACTGGCCCCCTCCTGTGTGTTTTGTGTTCCCTTTGTTTTCCCCTAGAGGGGGCTGTTCCCCCTGACTCCAGCAGTGAGAACACACCTGCGGCTGATCAGCTCATCTGTGACTGATTAAGAGATGCTGACAGCCGGTGCTCACTGCTGGATCGTTTTAGTTTATTTGTTGTAGTAGTGAAGCACATCTCCTGGTGGTTGTAGTCTGAGCTCATGCTCTGGTTTGAGTTACTCCTGCGTCCCTGCCTCACCTCCCAAGTGCTGCCTGAGCAAACCCTCCTCGTTTCCCTGTGGGTCTAGGATCCCGACTCCGTGTGTGTACCCGTTATCTTCTAGACGCCACATTCTCCCCCGGAGGAGCTATTATGCTCAGGTTTTTGGACACTCCGTTGTGGAATCTCCTCTAGAGCTTTGGACTATCTTGGACTTACCTTTCGATTAGTTTTTTCCTCCTGTCGGAGCGCCCTCTGTTTGCCTTTTTGTTCACCCAATGAAAGGATTATCTTTGGCTCTCGATCCGGCTCCCCGTGTCTGCATTTGGGTCCTTTAATAACACCCCGAAACCCTAACACATTCAGCAGCTCCAAGATGGTACGGCTTGTTAGGCAGTATGTCTCAATAATTTTTTTTTAACTTATCTCATTCCAAATATGACACGGATGACAAAAATCCATTTTCTGCTTCTGCCTTCATTGTTCTTGTATCTCTTTCCGGCGAAAATGATAGCAGCCAGTTTGCGTAAAACTGGGTTGATTTATTGAACTACTAAAAGGGGTCATGATGATTAAAAGGATCCAAATTATACCCACTTTTTCATTTTTAGAAGAGATCAGATCTGCACAAATTTGCACTCACTGAGCCAGTGTGTTCATTTGTAATGTGGTCCAGCTAACTAGAAAACTTCTCTACATTTTCTTTGATACAGCTGAAGGAGATGTTCATTCTAACCCACGATACCTTACAAGTGTCACGGGTGTGGAAAAGGATCCAAGAGCGACACGTACGAACAGACAAAAGCTCTTTAATACACGGAGCGTCCAGAACAGGAACAGACAATCTCGGGTCGGGAACAGAAGGCAGGCGGGTTTTCCGGGGAGCGGAGACAGAGGCAGGTCAGGTACAGGCAGGGTCGGCTTACAGTTCAAACAGGCAGAGAAAGGTGCGGGAACGTGCAGGGTAATACTGGCAACGATCTGGCAAAGAGTCATTCAAAGTCCGGGGTTTATATATGCTGGGGCTGATTGACTAACAAGTTGCCGGTGCGGCAGATCAGTGGGCGTAGCACCGGTGTCAGAAAGCGGGAAACCACCGGAGGCTGGCCGGTGACCGGGGTGCGTGCAGGTTGGCTGGAGTAGCAGGCGTGGCTGGTAGGGAGGCGTGTCGCCATGGTGTACTGCAGGTGCGGTGAGGCGGAGTGGGAGGCACCGGTGTCAGACCGGGGCCCGTGACAACAAGACAATCTATACATATATAAGCTGCATTGCCTTTTCACCTCAAAAAATACAGCTGCTGCTGTGAACTAAATGTTTTTTTGTCCATCTTGTTTTGTTTCATATTGTCCTGTAACTTACACTTCGGCCTCCAATTTAAAACCCATCGAACTCTTGAGCAAGCGCACAACTCATAGTGCACATTTAATGTCCGGTTTTTATATATGTGCAGAAGTAGCTCGAGTCACAGAAATGTCTAGCACACTTTTGGAAAATTTGAAGAGATTTTATCACCACTTCAGTCAGACTGTAGTTTATAATTCACTTGTACAGCATATTTAGTCATACAGATGTGTTTAGCTATATTTTTTTCATGTCATTTAAAGGGACTGGTTTGGGTGAAGGGCTCCAGAGATACAAGCACTGTTCGTTTAACCCTCTGCCCTTGGCTAGATTCCTAAAAGGCTGAGATTTTTTTAACTACAGTTGATCCTAAACCTGCATTTGCAATCGATAATGTGTGTGATTGGTGTGTTTTTCGAAAAGAGTCTGTGACACCTTCTGATATCATCTCTGCTACAAGTGTTCATGGGTAAATGTAAAAGACTAGAAAAGCACTATTTGTACATATACACATACACATTCAAAATTTACTTACTGCACACTTAGAAAATGTTACAATTGCTACTGTGTTTCTTAGGGAGGGAATTGCAAGTATGCATGTGATATGAACTTGACATAGCTTCATTTAAATACGCGCATTCACTCCGGTCTTAAAATCAGCAGAAAAATGCATGTTTCACACGTATTAACACCCATTTCTACTCTCAAAAGAGAAAACAGAGACTATTTCTAAATGTCATCTCATTTATTTTACCCAGCAGGTGAGGAACCACTATCTGTCCTTCAATTATTAGCCTCCCCTTTTTCTACAATCCACAGGGACCTGAACACCTGGGAGGGGTTTCTGTGTTCAGGGAAAATTAAACAAAAAGCAGTGACCTTCTGCTTTGCTTTCGCAGCAGCGTATAATATCAGACTTGATGACACCGACCTGACCCAGTAAAGCAACTTCCTCATCTTCTTCTGTTTGAAGATACATCTTTTATGTGTGTGTTTACTTGGTTACTCAATGATTTACTCTTCATTTTTAAAGAGGTAATCATGACACAAGATTTGTTATGACTATATGTGATATGGACAGGCATAAACAAAGATTCCTACCTGACAAGAGAAAGGCCAAGCAGAGTGGAAACCTGATTTTAAAAAAGGGTGAAATATAGGATGAAAGTGGGACAACCTGCTTACGCCAAATCCTCAATATTACAGGGTTTGTTTGTTTTTTGTTTTGTGTTTTTGATTGCATAAACACTAAAATCAAAAGTCTTACACAATTTTCAAAACCTTACACTCAAGGAAAAAAACATTGGACCAGATATTCACTACTATAAACACAAAGTCATCCTCACACTTTTTGCAGAATAATACACACAGTGATTTGCAAAACACGAAACACACTTGTCTACATCAGACACATATGTTGATCATGATGTCACTTTCTTGCAATTCCAAAGCACTGACTGATAAATCACCACACACATTAGCCAACTGGTTAAACACTCACATCAGGTGAGCAGACGCATGATTAGTTTATTGTAGATACGACAATCAGGTTTGAGCACCATAAAAATGCAGCATGTGAGTTCACTTGCTTTCAGTGAAAATGGAGGAAGTCAGAGTAAGAAGAGTGAGGGTGAGAGGGGGAATCCGTGGAGGACATGTAGGAGGTAGAGGTCGGGGAAGAGGAAGAGGAGGATGAAGCCCTGAAGCAAGAGGAGAACCTCCTCTAAGAAGAAGACTGAATTTGACAAATGAAATTGGTGGAGCACTAGTTGATCATGTCATGAACCATGGATTGACTGATTTTATATGAAGAAGAATCAAGAATCTGCAGCATTGATCTTGTTTTGTGTTTTGATTTACCATGTTGTATATTCAATTTCTCTGTGTACTTCAGTACAGCAATCTAATGTTTACTGAAATGTATACTGTTTGTATTTCTACGATCGTATGATTGTATTTCTTTCTTTCTCTCTCTCTCTCTCTCTGTATGTATGTATGTATGTATGTATGTATGTGTATATGTGTGTGTATATATATAT
>BJFM01003542.1:0-12087 GCA_016586285.1 Arothron firmamentum | reverse complement strand
CCCCCCCCACACACACACACACACACACACAGCCTACACTGTGCAACGCCTGCTGGAAAATGTTCCACACCACACACCCTGACACCTAGGTCGGCCGCCTAGAGGAGTCCGTTGAAGGCGGAGTACTGCCTTGGTTCGCCCGCCGGTTCTGCTTTTGTTCGTTTTCTTTTCTTTCAGCCGCGCCGGGAGCTTCACCACAATGGCGGGAAGGTTCAGAGCTGATTGCTGTCATCTATTCGATCTCCTCAGCTGCGACCCATTCTCTCATCACCGCACCAGTACATAAGATTTCTCCCTGCTGTCAGCTGTTGCCAGAGCTTCAACCTCTTACAGCAGTCAATTATCCTGCCTCCCAGCTTTTCCTCCTGGTGTGCCTCCTTCCCCTTGTCTCTGTAACCCTATTCCTAGCAGCTTGCAACAGGTTCTGCCTGTTCCAAAGACCCACACATCAGAATGCGTTCTTCAGCTCAGCATTCAACACAATCGTCCCCCAGCAGCTCATACTCAAACTGGTCCAGCTGGGACTCAACACCTTCCTGTGCAACTGGCTGCTGGACTTTCTGACGGGGAGACCACAGGCAGTTCGGGTTGGCAGCAAAACCTCTAGCACCATCATGCTGAACACAGGGCCCCCCCAAGGATGTGTGCTGAGCCCTTTCTTTTCACTCTGCTGACCCACAACTGCACACATACCTCCAGCTCTAACTTCATTAAGTTTGCAGACAACATGACTGTGGTGGGTCTCATCAACAAGAACGAGGAGAATCTGCAGAAGTGAGCTGAGCCGCTTGACAATGTGGTGCAAGGACAACGATCTCCACCTGAACGTGGAGAAGACGAAGGCGATTGTACTGGACTTTAGGAGAGAGCATGCCCAGCATTCTGACCATCAACGGTGCTGCAGTGGAGCAGTTGAGCAGTGCTAAGTTCCTGGGTGTACACATATCCCAAGACCTGTCCCGGACCATCAGCACCATATCTCTGGCCAAAAAAGCCCAAAAGCAACTCTACTTTCTGTGAAAACTGAAAAGAGCAAGAACCCCGACCCCCATTATGCACTTTTTCTACAGAGGCACCATCGAGAGCATCCTGACCAGCTGCATCACTCTGTGGTATGGAACCTGCGCCATTTCCTGCAGCAAAACCCTGCAGCACATGGTAATATCAGTTGATAAGATCATTGGTGTCTCTGTTCCCTCCCACCTGGACACCTGCCTCACCCGCAAAGCCACCAGGACTGCAGGGGACTACAAAGTCTCTGGGCCAAAACCAGCAGGCTCAAAGACAGTTTTTTCCACAAGGCAGTCAGGATGCTCAACTCCCTCCTTGCTCTGCCCCCACCACTGACTCTGGGCTTCAGACTCTGACCATGCACACACCCATCTCAAGACACTCATTTGCACTAGTATTGTTACTATTCATACCTCTTTACCTGCTCATTTGCACTATTATTGTTATCGTTACTGTTCATACCTCATTGTGTCGATACATTACGATGCAACTGTTTCAACTGTTTACTGTTTATAATATAGTAATATGTTGTTAATTGTTGATTTTCTATTTTGTTTAGTTTAGCTTACAATGTATCTATATTGCTAACTGTAGTTTTTTTATTTAATTTAGTTTTAGTTTAGTTATAGTAGTTTTATTTATTTTTGCTGCACCAGGGGTCCGAGAGGAATGCAATTTCAGTTATGCTTTATGTCATGCATGTATAGCATACCTGACAAATAAAAGACTGACTTTTGACTTTTGACTGTTCTGTCAATAAATTACAACCTCTGAGAGTTCTGCAGTTGGGTCAGATTTTGTTACTGTGACTCACCACAACATCAATATCACCTCTCCCAAGGTTTCCTTTGAACAAAAACTTTCCTTTGATTGTAGCTAAATGAGAGTTGCACTAGGTTGTGGATCCATCGCAGTCTTCAATACTCTAAGATGTAAGGACAGAAAATACTGCAGTCCCAAACACAGCAGATCTGACCAAGGAACACTGGTGAATATATATATAAAATAAGAAAAATGGCTTTTGGCAGCGTCTATACTGTTGAAGTCCTTTTCCTTAAATTCTCTACATCACAAATTTCTCAATATTCTCACCGTGGCACTGTCAGAATTTTTTTTTTATTATCTGCCTCAAAAATACAGCAATCCAGAGTTAAAAAAGCACAGAAAGCAAAGCAACATCCTTCGGAGTGATTTCTTCTACTTGACCCACTGGTCAATGAAAAACATGGGGGCAGATTGTCGAAACTCCTTCGACTCCAGCCGTTCAGCTTGGATACAAACTCAAATCAAGGACACTGGATTAGAGTAGAGATATTCCTGCAAAGGTTTCTTCCAACAATACCAGGGAGTTCAAAGCAAAGCGAGTGGCAGAGCAAATATCCCATATCCCAGGTTCCCTCAGCCTGAGACTTTAGCTTGAGGCAACAGCAGCACCAAGTGCTGAGGAATTGAAGAGCTTTATTGATTTGAACGTTCCTTAAAGGTTACATCGTCTTACGTCTGCCTACCCTGCAGACACACAGAAAGAGAGACAGAGAGACCTCCAGGAGGGCCTGCCATAAAGCATCACAGACGGGACTATTTTGGAGGTATCTTTTTAATTTCATGCACGGTAGCTCTCACATTTGTTTCCCTCCCTTTCCCATTTCTTTTATTTTCCTGCTTTAATGCCCTCCACACACAGCCCCTCCTCAGCCGTTCCTCCTCTGCTTTCCATCTTCAGGGTTCACATTCAAATGACGCTGCATCCTGAGCCATCCGGATGGGACTGAGGCACGGAAACAATGATCATTTTGAACCTTTCCTTTCTAAGTAGCAGGCACTTCAGCCTTATGTAAGCATTTATTCAGCAGCACCAATGCAGCTGAGTGATGTGATTCCCTTTATATGCCAACAAAAACCTGTGAGACTTTTTATTCTCTGGCTTTCTTATTTCTGCATGTGTAGATATTTCCATTTAATATCACCGGCCACTTAGACATGGTGACAGGTAGGCTGTGAGTACACTGCAGAGCTTGAGGAAGGGGGTTCAGGGGGTGTGTATGTCAAGAGTGATTATGCTGAAGAAAATAAATAGAACAAGGTAATTATGTGTAGCAAATATGGCCAGGAATTCAAGGTGAGCCTTTTTGACCTTGAGAACTGCCAAGTCAGCCTCACGACTGGAGAGGGAACTGAGGTCAAGCATCCCTTTGGCCGCCCAAAGGGATGTTTGACCTTTGATCCCGGTGCCATCAAGTCTCAACTTGCTGGCAAAGGTTTAAGTGTGAACAAGGGGAAAATGGAGACAGTATTTTCGCCTGGAAAAATCAGTTTCCTCTCACCCTGCGTATAATGCACGTCTGTCACTGGATCCTTGTTAGCAAACCCTGTTAAAGACCTTAATTAGTCCAATATGTTTGCGCTGATTACTCTGTACAGGGCAAACATTCTGTTTCCATTAGCATCGACACCAGCAAGCAGCTAAACTTTTCTCCTTTTAGCGCCCCATTTTCTTGTCAGCGACGTCTTTCTTCTGTATGCCAATCAAATTTAACTCCAGAACCCCCATTCAAAGTTTGCTTTGGGTTAAATGCCTCGATGGCTGCAGGATTCCAATGATCTGCTTGTCATAATAAGCTTCATCTGGTATGATGTTTGTCTTTATCTCCTCCTCCATCTGCCATGAAAACAGTTAGCGGGGGGTAGGGGGTGGGACACGGTTCATGCCGACCCATCGCTGTCGGTACAGCCGGTAATCCTGGAACACATCTTGTACCTAGTGTGCTGCACAGGCTGCAGGTCAATATCAAACGGCTCTACACTTGCTTTCCTTGTCACTCTCTGCTGCCATTTGATGCTGTAGCTTTTCTAATAAAGCTGCTAAACTGCATGCACTGCCGCAGCATCCGCTCAATGCTCCAATTCCCTTATTTATTAACGAATGTTATTGTAAATTATGGATTATTAGCTTCCTGCCAAGACACCGAGTGGCCAGGGCACCGCCTCATGATAGCAAGGAAGAGGCGAAGTCGGGGAAAAAGAAGAAGGTGAGCTAAATGGCGGGGGGGGGGGACTACACCATGATAATTTATGGAGAAGTAAAAGTGAGACAGAAAATGGAGGTTTGTAGAAGCTGGAGGGTGAGGCCCTGGAGTGGTGCCCTCCACTTAATGACACAGATCTTCCTGTGTGTTTTCTATCCTACTGAGTCTGCTGTACAACTTGTGGGCTTTCTTTCTTTCTTCTGAATTAAAAAATAATTGACAGGGTTAAATGTCAAATAGGATCATATAAAGTGGATATTTGGAATTTAATATTGTCACCATTAATTCATTAAAAGGAACCAAATATGGATTTATGTCATTGAATTCACAAGGGAGAGGATGCTCACTGAGACACTAATTGAATACATTTCCCGCTGATTGCAAACATGCTTGGCTCCATAAAGGGAAACTATGTTTCCTCTCATTTTCCCTGCATGCATTTACAGTTGCTAATTGAATTATTCAGTATTTTGGAGTGAATTTCCTCAAATCAAGCCTTTTTTAAATTAGTACCTGGGTGCAGGAACATCGTTTTTTACTAATCGTTGTCATGCCATAACACAGATTGCAGCTGGTCCCAAGAGGAGGTGCAGCCAGAAAATTTAAATGATGTTAAAGTCTGAAATATGGAGAGAGGCAGGGAAGTGATAAAAAATCTTTTCAAAACACAGGTGTAGAATAATAAGTTTTGCACATGAGATTATAGGTTTTTGGAAAAATCAGTCCCGCTGGAATCATGAAATACGTCCCACTCACTCACGTCTCCATCTATCTCCGAGCCTTTATCTCTCATCCTCATTAGCAGGACAGTTTTTATCTTGTTACATCAGCCTGGTATTGATGAGAATCAATGGAAAATCTGTACCACTGCTTTCTCTTTCATGTTTGTCCCTTTTGTCCCAATTCTCCTCCCTCTCCCCATCCCCCAGTTCTCCTCCTCTACCCCCCCGCTTCTCTGACGGATGGTAAGAATTTTAATGACAGCTCAGATTTAATAGGAAGCTGTGACTGTCACTCAAAGGACCTGAGATTATATGGCAAAAAAAGAGGGTGGAGGAGGAGGAGGAACGAAGGACAGGAGAAGAAAGAAAGAAAGAATGAAATCCTGGTTTTGTTCTAACAAAAGAAATTAGCAGAATTTTGCATTTATTAGCCATATAGGACGATTTCCAATCGAAACATTCCCTTTTGTGCCAATATAGTCTACTCTGAGTGGGTGCCACCACTCTTCTCTTTGGGGTAAACAGGTTCACCCACATTCTTTAGTGTGTTCTAATGTGTTGATGATAAAAGCATGTTATTTCAGTCTCCCTGCTCCACTTCCTTTAAATATTACCATCAGTAGACTTAGCCTGACAGCCAGTGTGTCCTGTTCATTAGGCAGAAACAGTCAGCGTCCCGCAGAGCGTTATGTGCAGTGTCAAAAAGCAACAAGAACACACACTGGGATTATTACCATGGAGACCTACAGTGTAAACTGATGAGCACAATAAGCAAACATGGTTGTAGGACCCCCACCTCCCCTAAAATGTTATAGTTTGGTAAGTCCAATTTGAAGCTCTCTCCAAAGGAATGCTGGAGGATGAGGGGATAATAAGGTGAGGGGGTTGTTGCACGGTTGGAGGGCCATGTGTGCGTCTGGTTTGCGTGATGGAGGTTGGAGTCAAGTTCACGCACAGAGCACTACTCCCACCTACTGGTAAAGTATGAATACATCTGTGCAATAATAAAAATCCATCTATCCATTCATCTTCTTTACCTGCTCTACACTTGGGTCGCAGGGGTCTGCTGGAGCCTATCCCAGCTGTCACAGGGCGAGAGGTGGGGTACACCCTGGATAGGTTGATAGCCTATCGCAGGGCTAACACAAAGACAGACAACCATTCACACTCACACCTATGGCCAATTTAGAATGATCAATTCACCTAACAAGCATGTCTTTGGACTGTGGGAGGAAGCCAAAGTGACCGGAGAAAACCCACACATGCACAGGGAGAACATGCAAACTCCACACAGAAAGGCCGCAGCCGAGATTCGAACCCCGAACTTTCTTGCTGTGAGGCGACAGTGCTAACCACTGCACCGCTGTGCCGCCCCAATAATACTTAATAATAATAATAATAATAATAATAATAATAATAATAATAATAGTAGTAGTAGTAGTAGTAGTAGTAGTAATAATGCTGTGTCTCATGTTAAAAATTGTGTTTCACAGTATGTATTTTAACTCCCATTCACATTCTGCTGGCAGACTAACCTCCTGCCAGCTGTCCCTTTAGGAGAAGAAAGAGAAAAAAGAAACTGTAATCATGAAATTGTAAAAATAGTTTGTATCATAAGAATTCTAATCTTTATATGCAGCAAAAAATGGAGCATTAGCTTGCATGGTTTCACCTCACTGCCATATCCAATTAGTTACGAAAGAAATGCATCTGTTTTATTTAGGGCTGTCAAACGATTAAAAATTTTAATCGAGTTAATTACGTCTTAAAAATTAATTGATCGTAATTAATCGCAGTTCAAATTATCCCCCAAATATGTCATATTTTTCTGTAAATTATTGTTAGAATGGAAAGAAATGACACAAGGCGGATATATACTGTACAGCAACATACTATATTTGTTCATTACAACCATAAATCCACACTGGATGGCATCAACATTGTTCAAGAACATTATTTATTTCTAAGACAGTATTCTTTTTTCTCTTCAAAATCAACAAGACTTTTTCCTTTCTTTCTCTTTCTTTTAGTAACAGCACAGTGTTTTCCCCCCTATTCAAACTAGCACAACAGGGCCACTCTTTTTTTTTTTTTCTTATCAAAAATTCAAAACCAGAATATCAGGCTAAATCTACCTGCTTCAAGCTTCACCATATACAGTAAACTCTCGCTATAACGCGGTTCACTTTTCGCAGATTGTTCTCCATGATTAAATGTTCTGTATTTTACGGGGTGAGGCGGGTTTACACCCGGTGCAAACCCGGATTGATTTCTGCCGTCTGGTCATTTTTCGGCTGCGTCCGCGCTGTGTGCGTTTATAAAGATCGCGAGGAGGGATTATGAGGCCGTAACATGTATTTGAATACAAGTAGCAAACAGGTTTCTATTTCGCGGATTTCGTTTATCGCGGAGGATTTTCAGAACGTAACCCCGCGATAGATGAGGGTTCACTGTAAATCAAATGTTGCAAGCTAGCTGGAGCTTTGGAACTGATGTTCCAGAAGGTCCTTTAGGCTAGAATAGCCCCGGCGGAACCGGAACTCCTTCCTGCAGTGAGTGAAATTACTATCTGCTTATTTATTGTTCCATCTGTATTCTTTTTAAACTGAACTTCCCATCCAGAGGGCCAACCTGCTCTTCCTCCATGTTTACATTCACCGCACGCATGCATCCGCATTACTGTAAAGTCATACTGTACTTTCCTGCACTGCACTATAGGGGGGATGAGGGTGTCTATCCACTCAGAGACAATAACACAATAACTGAACATTGTATTTTATATTTATTTTATATTTATTTATATTATATTTTAGATTTTGCGAATCATGTGTGTTTCACCATGAATTCCTCTTCTTTTCATTAAAGAAAAACAACTCTCCACATTGCACATTCTGTTCTGCCTTCACCTCCCTGTGAATTATGAGGACCTTGGACAAAACCTCATGCCTTAACCAAGCTCAAGTGACCTTAGCTAAGGGAATCAGTTCCGTTCCGCATTTATTTTGTTTTCTGTCCTTATGTGTGTGCGGTGTTGCCACACACACACTGGTTGGGACGTGTCTGTTTTGCTTTAGCTCTGGGAAAAGGGTCAGAGAAAAAAAATCTATTTTTACGGTGCTAAAAGAAAAAAAAACTCTTAAGTTGCGCTTTGATACCGTTCATTACATTTTGAAATATTGTGCTATCTTTAATTACTATTATGTCAGTTCCAAGTACAAAAAGGCACTGATGTGTAAAGACATGTCGGGTGGGGAGGTTAATATAGAAAAACATGAACAGGTTTTTACATATAATAGCAAAGTTTTCAGGTCCGTTTCATTGCACAGTCTTGAAAACAGTCAGGAACTCTACCCCTTTGGCTTTATGTGTCGTAGCATTTGATACAGCACTGGATTCCCTGCAGTATCATTAGCATGCAAGTGAATGTGACCATTCTCCCTCTCTCACATGCATGCACAAATGCACTTTACTTTCAATTCTTAGCCATTTAGACTGAGTACCACTCCAGGAGAGTAGGCCTGGCCTGTGTTACCACAGCAACAGTATTGCAGAGGGGGGGAGGAGGAGGAGGAGGAAGAGGAGGAGGAGGAGGTGGGGGGGTGGATGATGAAGAGAGGTAGGAAAGTTAAATTGAGTCATGAATGCTTGAAAAGCTCTGAGAAGGTAGATGAACTCTGAGAATGATGGAAAAGGGGGGAGACAAAGGGAGAGAAGACAGCAGACAAAGAGGCTGGAGATAAAAGCAGAATGGAGCATTACACAGACAAAAGCCTTTTAAAAGAGATTCAGGAACACAGGATACTTTCTCTCTTTACTTTGTTTTTTAGTAAATATGTTAAGCCAAATCTTTATCCGCCCTTTAGACTTAACTTCTCAAGCTGAGCCTGCAGTTTGACTCTAAACAACAGGGGAAAAAAATCACTGCTTTGAATATTTTTACCACTTATTTATCACAGACTGAGAGTTAGAATATTTAGACAGAATTTTATTAAACTTTAAATAACATCAGAGTGGGTGCTGAGTTAATTTAGCAACTGGTGATGTCATGAGTTAGTTTGAGTATATTATGTTATGTTTGAGTAATAAAATTTTCATTGTACAGTTGAACCAAACATCTTCATTGCACACAAGACAATTAAATCTGTCTTCTCTCCATGTCTCTGAACTCTGTCCTGAACTGAATGGTACAAAAAAAAGTTTACTTTCTGACATCGTGTCTTATTCTATCTGATGTTTTCTTTCTCATTTTGTCAAAAATATAAATGTATCGCTAAATGTAATGTAAATGGTACAGTATACCACTGGTGGCCTTCACATATACAGACATTTGGAAAAAGCTATTAATCTAAGAGCAATGCAAAACACAAGCTGTTTTTTGGAGGGAGGGGTTGTATTTGTAAGCAGGACTGTCAGGGATCAGGTTTTGGACCCAAATGCAGCACACGGACCACGAATCACAGTTACGGTTTCCTTTATTGATGCGGGCAGGGAGCAACAAGAGAAACAAAGCGATCTTACTCAGTCCAGTCCGGTAGAGATCATAGACGCAGCTCCGTGCTGCGTAACTAATCAGAGGCGGAAATCCACAGGGAGATAATCCGTATGGGGTGACAGATCCCAAAGGTCCGCTTGGGAAGCAGAGACGGGGAGCAGGCAGAAGTGAAAACAGTCCAAAAACAGGGTCGGTAACAAGGGGTGATACGATCAAAGCAGGTCCAGAACAAGCCGGGTCGAAGCCGAGAAGTCAATCTGAAAAAGAACGCTGGAGAGTCAGGCATGAGCACAAAACAATCTGGCAAGGAGTAAGCACTGGAGCAAGCTTTAAGTAGGCATGAGCCCAGGTGTGCCTGATTGCCGGCTTCCAGGTGAATCAATAAGCCCCAGGTGTGACGAATCCTCCTGATTGCCAACCGTGACAAGGACAAATGACAATATGTATTCCAATGGAAGTGAGAACAGTCTGAGAAGAAATCTAAGTTCCCACTGGGCTTGCTTACCGGACACACTGAACTGCACTAAAAAAATGCACCAAATAGTGTTGTCAATTAATTGAAATGTCGAGTTAATCTCAGTAATTTTTAAGAAATACAGTAATACCAAACTTTTGTCTGCAACCAGGGCTTGAACTAAGAACACTCCACTTCACTGCAAACACGTAACTCATAACTTATTAAGATGGTTTTGCAGCCCACGGTGTTTCCATAAACAAGTGATCACAGTTCATTTTTATTTTTGATGTTATTTTATGTTATTTTTTAACTTAGTTAGTCAGTCATTTAGTTAGTTATCACTGATCTTACTAAAGCTCAACCACATGGTCTGCTTTTATGAAAGCAGGTACAGTCCTTTTCTTATAGTATTGTTGACAGACAATATCTAACAGTAAATCTGAGTTTTTTTGTCCTTTCTGAACATTATTATTCCTGTGTGTTCTTTTCAGTCCACATGAATTATATACTACTCTATTATATATTATATATTGTGTAGGACTATAAAATGGCTCTATATATTTCAGCCACCCTTACTAAATAAAATAGGACATAGTTGCTAACCCATTATTACCATTTCTGCTACAGTACAGATGTCAAATTCTGTTGGTCAGTTGGTCAAGAACGAGGCATTCATTGATGGATTTTTATATGAATTTAACTTTGCTCTCTTTGATATTGAACTCTGTATTGAAAGATTCCATTATTAGTCTATGATGATGACATCTCAGTGCTGTGGCAGGAAGTGCAATAGCAAGGGCAGAGTATAGAAAGAGTGAGTGAATTATACAAAGCAAAACCTCGTTTTCAACGATAGCTGTCAGCAATCACTGTGGAACAATCAGACCGTCCAGTCTGACGTCTAATAAGGTTGTATGCATCAGGACTTGATTGGGTCTGTTATGTCAAATGGAATGTTAGCTGGAGGTGTGACATGCTGGACCACAGGAAAGCGGCAATCATAAAAATGAATCTCAATGTGTGCCTCAGGAAATTTAATTTTATACACTGAGACAGTGCGTTATTTTTGATTAAATTCATATTTACATTGATATCATCAGTCTTTATCGAAGGATAAGAAATATAGCTCTGCATGTTTGTGTGTGTTTGTGTGTGTGTGTGTGTGTGTGTGTGTGTGTGTGTGTGTGTGTGTGTGTGTGTATTCTTGTACTTGATACATACCGAGTACAAAAACCCCACATTTTACTAGCAACGTGAGGACATTTTGGCTTGTCACTACAACTTCAAAGGACTGTTTGGTTAGAGTCAGGGTTATGATGTTATAAAGTTAGGGTTGGGCTAAGGGGCTATTTAATACATTATGTCTATGAAAGTCCTTACAAAGATAGAAGTACAAGGGTGTGTGTGTGTGTGTGTGTGTGTGTGTGTGTGTGTGTGTGTGTGTTTGAATCAAATATCCTTTAAAAAGAGATGAGAAAATTGATTTTTTTTTTTAAACTACTACTATCCTGTGAGGATACAGAATAGGAACCAGGTGCAGCACAATCGAGTGCAATAAAACAACTTTATCCACAGCACCGATAGTAGACAGGAATCGGCAGTCTTGTAGTCGGAGACGGAAGCAGGTAAAGTTACCGGGAGACAAGCGGGTTAGAAAAGTCGAGGACAGGCTGAGTCGGCAACGGGAAGGCAAATCCAAAAGTTCGTCGTTTGGGACAGAATGCAGGCAGGTACTCAGGGGGACAGGCTTTGAAGGCAGGTCAGGAACAGGCAGGGGCGATAATGAATGACTTGCATGTTATAGGAAACATTCATTAAATTGTAACAAACTGTGACTCCATCTTGTCTTGGAGGTTAGGGTTCACTCTTAATTTCAGTTATGTTACAAGAGGTTATGTTAATTTTGTCTGGAGGCATCAGTGCCATGCTACTTGAAAAACGAGCTTTTGAAGACTAAATTGTACAACATTGATACAGCTGTCACTCTGCCAGGATTGGACGATTTTCAGGTTTTGTAGCCAGGTTTTTTTTTTAAGAAAAACATTTACAAAATTTACAAAAGACTTTATATTTCTTACTTTCTTACTTTCAGAAGAAAACTTGCTGCCATCAGTGGGTGGGAGATAGGGGAGTGGCTGACAGCTGGATTAGTATTCTAATTGACACTGTTTAGCGCTAACAATTCTGGCATCATAACCCTCACATGGAGGGTGAATACAGTAATACTTATTACTGATACTGGTCTCTAGCTGGCTTGAATGACTATCCAAAAAGGTGGAATGATTTTGTTTGCAGACACATTGTTAGGATCTGACAGTTTGCGGATGGACCCACACGCAGGATCGAAATTAACTCAAATTTAATCACACGGAAAAAACA